>JAOTOL010001657.1:3275000-3410000 GCA_034440575.1 Imbricaverruca yamaguchii
TCGAACGAATTGAATGGTTTAGCCTAGCAGGTTGTATTTCAACAAATCCGACACTCCAATCAAGCCGGTCTAGCTACTGGCTCCGTGTTGAGTCTCGGAGCGATATTCTGTATTCAACGTGATTCATAAGCTTGACTTATGCTTACGGCCATGTGTGGAGAATCGCAGTCAGTGTTGGTGTGAAATATGACGTTTCGATATCATCTTTCCGGTCGATGCCCATAAATATCATGCTCGATCTCGGCACCATTGGTGTGGTATAGGCCACACCAATGTTGTGATATACGACCGCCTTCCACATGGCATTATCCACCCACATCTACGGCAAGCTCATTTTTGGTATAACTAGACCCATATATAGCTTAAAGAACATCACCGAACCACAGCAGCCGCCCTTGTAGCTTGACCTGAGCTATCCTGTCACGTACCTACCGTGTAGCCTCATGGTTAGCTGCAGCTGATGCGGCCTGAGGCGACCTAAAGTAAACCTGACTACCCATGCCACATCCATAGTGTGACTTGGCCTAGTGTACCTTGGATTCGCCGATAACCGACATAACTAAAGCGCGGTCTCGTTGCATGAGTACTTCCGACCCGCTATTCTGCTGCAGAATCATTTTGAAACGAGAACGTAATCTCGCCTGACCTAACCTGACCTGACCTGATGCTCAGCTGCCGGAACCTGACGTGGAGGAGGTCGAGGTCAGCGCCACCGGGTCAGGGCTGGCCATCGTGCAGGTCACACACCGCTACAACGTCGAGGTCACCGGACCGAACCCCAGCTTCTACCTGGACCCCAAACTAGACCCGCTCAGCAACGCGCGGCACATCAAAGTCAGCGCCTGCACAGGGTACGCAGAGGGGGAGTCGGCAGATCAGGGGAGTCGCAGCCAGACATGCAGACTCTGTGAGCGGCAATGGTGGGTGGGGGAGTCAGCAGATCAGGGGAGTCGCAGCCAGACATGCAGACTCTGTGAGCGGCAATGGTGGGTGGGGGAGTCAGCAGATCAGGGGAGTCGCAGCCAGACATGCAGACTCTGCGAGCGGCAATGGTGGGTGGGGGGGGTCAGCAGATCAGGGGAGTCGCAGCCAGACATGCAGACTCTGTGAGCGGCAATGGTGGGCGGGGGAGTCAGCAGATCATGGGAGTCCGCAGCCAGACATGCAGACTCTGTGAGCGGCAATGGTGGGTGG
Organism: Imbricaverruca yamaguchii; assembly: GCA_034440575.1. Classification (NCBI taxonomy): domain Eukaryota; kingdom Metazoa; phylum Arthropoda; class Thecostraca; family Neoverrucidae; genus Imbricaverruca; species Imbricaverruca yamaguchii. The sequence goes on from JAOTOL010001657.1 coordinate 3,276,195, forward strand.
GGAGTCAGCAGATCAGGGGAGTCGCAGCCAGACATGCAGACTCTGTGAGCGGCAATGGTGGGTGGGGAGTCAGCAGATCAGGGGAGTCGCAGCCAGACATGCAGACGCTGTGAGCGGCAGTGGTGGGTGGGGGGGGGTCAGCAGATCAGGGGAGCCGCAGCCAGACATGCAGACTCTGTGAGCGGCAATGGTGGGTGGGGGAGTCAGCAGATCAGGGAGCCGCAGCCAGATCAGGGGAGCCGCAGCCAGACATGCAGACACTGTGAGCGGCAATGGTGGGTGGGGGAGTCAGTAGATCAGGGGAGCCGCAGCCAGACATGCAGACACTGTGAGCGGCAATGGTGGGTGGGGGAGTCAGCAGATCAGGGGAGCCGCAGCCAGACATGCAGACACTGTGAGCGGCAATGGTGGGTGGGGGGAGTCAGTAGATCAGGGAGCCGCAGCCAGACATGCAGACGCTGTGAGCGGCAATGGTGGGTGGGGGAGTCAGTAGATCAGGGGAGCCGCAGCCAGACATGCAGACACTGTGAGCGGCAATGGTGGGTGGGGGAGTCAGCAGATCAGGGAGCCGCAGCCAGATCGGGGAGCCGCAGCCAGACATGCAGACACTGTGAGCGGCAATGGTGGGTGGGGAGTCAGTAGATCAGGGAGTCGCAGCCAGACATGCAGACTCTGTGAGCGGCAATGGTGGGTGGGGGAGTCAGCAGATCAGGGGAGCCGCAGCCAGACATGCAGACTCTGCGAGCGGCAATGGTGGGTGGGGGAGTCAGCAGATCAGGGGAGCCGCAGCCAAACATGCAGACTCTGCGAGCGGCAATGGTGGGTGGGGGAGTCAGCAGATCAGGGGAGCCGCAGCCAAACATGCAGACTCTGCGAGCGGCAATGGTGGGTGGGAGTACATCAGGCGTACACGTGCCACGGTGTCTAGACGTGAGCCGCGCTCTGTGAATTGAGCGTTTGTCAGCTACCCAGCCAAGGTAGACGCAAGGAGGCATTAAGGAGCCATGCAGTCAATGTTTTGCCTTTTTCTGTTGACAGCTGCACGACGTCAAACTTTGACCTCACCGTTTAGCCGTTGACCCGCTGCTTCTTGGACAAGCTGGCTGCGCGATCGGTGGTGGTGTATGATAACGTGGTGGGCGCGCCCAACTGAAGGATGCCATAGCGTGTACGGTGGAAATATTTTGAAGTAGGAATTGCATGACAGTGGTCGTACGTGACGTTCACACAGCTGGAGGACACATCGAAACAAGCTCTTTAGAACATCCAAGCCCCTGGTGGACGTACGCCGCCGGCAGTTTTTGTGTGCAGTTTGCGAACTGACATGCGGTTGTGCAGCCCTTGGCAGTGTAGTAAGGCTGCGATTGCGATTATGCCGTTTGACTACATTGCATTTGATTAGATGGCACTGCGACTTTCATATTAGCCTGATTGCTACATTAGTTCGCCAGTGGTCTGGGTGCCCAGCAGCGCCTCTTTCTGGATCCGCTTCTGGCTTTGAGGAGGTAGTTATCCTTAACATCATCTTCCCTGACGTGCATTGGTAAAAGCAGGTGTTCTTCCAAATTATTCAGCGCATGCAACCGCGACATTCAGACATCCGTCCCCTACGGATCAGAGTAGCGTACTTGATGCCCCAGCCCCAACTCTCATCTGTCCGTAATCACGAGCAGCGAAAGGCATGGCTTCTGTCATTGCTCCATCTGGGCACCATATGACCGCGCTAGAGTCTGGGCGCCATATGATTCCTCATAGGGGGGGGGGCTCTCGAGAGTCCCCCCCCCCCCCCCCCCCAGGATTTTGCCGTGATAGCGGCCGAATAGTAGACGCAGAGGCACTAAATTCGTAGTACCTTATTATACTTCTGTTCTACATATATCGTATAAATTCCACGTCCGGGTAGCTAAAGCTCATGGACCCGGGCGGGAATGGGCCAGTGTGTGATGTTCCAAAATAATCAAAATACCGTCCATTAGAGTAGCTGCAACATATAATCACCAAACTCAGAGCACGCCGTCCTTTCATCTAGATGAAAAACTCCTATCTGGAAATGTTAATTGAGGTTGCTGACCTCAGGCGAAGTCAATACCCGCATATTTGACCATGCTCAATGTCGGAAATTTAATTTGGAGGTAATTTGTCTTGTCATGAATAATACAGAGCATGCAATGAACATCTTGGTTAATTGATGTGTCAAACGTCAATGACATCGGGCCAGATCACTTATCATGTTATTCTACACAATGCCATCCGATGCAGAATGTTCCTGTTCCTCGCCAAGTGATATCTGAAATCGGTTTCGGCGGTGCCCAAGTCTTGCAACCCGATATTCCATGATAAATGAGTGGACTGAGATGACCTCACCTCGTTCAAGCTTCCTGATTTAACCTGATTTGGCCGGTCTTTGTAATGACCTTCCAAGCAGTGCGCACATGGGCAAAGTCTGAAAAGATCTATTTATCAATTTGTATATTATCCAAGCGTGACCTGTGGTCAGGTCACGAGGTCAGTACCTGGACGGTTCACAATGATGCTCCGCTATCATATCAGTTCTTCTTGGAATACAATTGTATGCATCAAAAGTGATCTTCTGGAGAGATTCAAGCTTCAACTTTCTTGACCTGGCCATATGGCATGACCCGACCTGACTTCATAATTTTTGGATGTCAATTAGATTCACATATTTTCCTTAAATGGTTTGGAGGAACCCGAGACACACACACACACATATGTATAATGGAAAATGCGAATATATATTCGTATTTTCCAGGTAATACTTCAATGGAAAGTTGATGTCACTGGGTTGACCTATTATTATGGCCTAAATAATGGAGGAAAACAGTTGTGATTTCCTCTTTAGCCTATATTTACTTGCGAATGAAACTTCCCTTGTATTTGTAACATGCAATCTTTTGAAGTTGGGTTTCAACTCTGATACTGGTCTGATCTGACCTATCTTTTCGGCATCATTTTTCACTATGATCAATATAAATGCATTCATATAATAGTGATTCCTACGAAGAAATGTCGAATGGACACAAGCTTTGTCTTTTTTAATCACTTTAATCATTAATTTATAGTAATAATATTAAAATAATACGACCACTGGTGACTTGATTATCAATCAAAATTCAAATATATTGGTAGGCTTCGTACCCTCCATGACCACAGCTTTCGAACGGTATTCTGCATTTAATCCCGGCTTACGTAGATCGGGAGCTAGAGGGGGCTTTCAAGAGGGGGCCCCGACGCGACGGAGGTGGTTCTGCCGACCGGCACGGCGAGGGCTGACCCCAACAACTCACCGATGAACCACTCTCTCACCGTCGGATTTACCTGTGGTGCTGACGTCAGGTGGGAGGGTGACGGTGAGGCGAGGGTTGACCCCCAACAGCCCACCGATGAACCACTCTCTCACCGTCGGATTTACCTGCGGTGCTGACGTCAGGTGGGAGGGTGACGGTGAGGCGAGGGTTGACCCCCAACAGCCCACCGATGAACCACTCTCTCACCGTCGGATTTACCTGCGGTGCTGACGTCAGGTGGGAGGGTGACGGTGAGGCGAGGGTTGACCCCCAACAGCCCACCGATGAACCACTCTCTCACCGTCGGATTTACCTGCGATGCTGACGTCAGTGGGAGGGTGACGGTGAGGCGAGGGTTGACCCCCAACAGCCCACCGATGAACCACTCTCTCACCGTCGGATTGCTGACGTCAGGTGGGAGGGTGACGGTGAGGCGAGCAACATGGCCGTCATGGAGATAAACCTGCCGTCCGGCTTCACCGTGGACGAAGCGTCCATCCCGGGCCTCTACAAGTACCGCAGCGTGAAGCGGGTCGAAATGGCCGAGGGCAATACCAAGGTCATCATATACTTCGACGAGGTTAGTTCACGGGCCACTGTGGTGTTTGCAGTGAACCTTAATCATCTCCGCGGGATGTGGTTGTATTGCACTGCTCGTTACGGTGCCGGTGTGCATCGAGCCACGCAAAGCAGTTCGCGACATTTGGAAGCTTGACTGTCGGCTGCGTGTTTTTTTCCGATGTTCAATGATCGAAGATACAAGAGATGCGTAGTTGTTGGATTATTTCCTTTTCGCCTTGCCACTAATATGGAGCTGTGCACATGTGGAATCGTGCCTGTTGTCAATCGCAAGCCGCCTCGCCCGGTGATGCACTCGCCCGGTGTTCCCCAGATCTCAAAGTTCGAGACGTGCCCCACGGTTTTGGGATACTACACTGCTAAGGTGGCCCGCCAGAAACGGTCTGCCGTACTGGTGTACGACTACTACGACCCCAGTGAGTACCGCCAGTAGATGGGCGTTCCAACTCCGACCACTACGACCCCAGTGAGTACTGCCAGTGGTCGAACGTTCCAACTCCGACCACTAAGACCCCAGTGAGTACTGCCGTGGTCGAGCGTTCACTCCACTACTAAGACCCCAGTAGTACTGCCATGTCGAACTTCCAACTCCGACCACTAAGACCCCAGTGTCAATGTACCGTTATATGAAGCCACTGCTCTGCTCACAACCAAACACATTGGGGACGAGTAGTCTAGGGGTTAGTTACTCGTCTCACAATCGAAATGTTGTGGGTTCGAGTCTCACCTGTCGCTACTCTTCGCCCGCGACCAATCGGCGTGAGAGATTGGCGACGCTACATGACTCAATGGTCGATGTGTCGTGAAACCAATAACCAACCAACCAACAACCAAACACATTGTCCGTGACTCTGTATTAGTGTTGCGACATCAGTGTCCGACTACATGAATCTGATGCACACCAGGAGCTGAGGCAGCAGCCGTGCTTCACGGCGGCAGCGGACCGCCCGTTACTTTGTAGCTTGGAATTCAGCGACCTCATCGACACTCACACGTTCTCTCTCTTGCAGCACGGATGGCGCGTCAGTTTTACCTGCCGATCCAGGCGACACTGTGCGACATCTGCGAGGGCGATGACTGTGACGCGGAGCTCTGCAAGGACACGGGCAGCGCAGCGGGCCAGGGCACCGACCCGTCCACAGACGCCGCCGCTGTTCCACTCCTGCATGCGGTGCTGCTGGTCACCGCGCTGGCGCTGATCGTTGGTGTATAGATGGCGCTGACTGCCACTGCGCGGCGGCGCTAGTTGTATAGGTGGCGCTGGCGGGCTGTCCGTGGCGGCGGCCACGACGGCGCGCGACCGGTCCAGCGCGAGCTGGTATGAGCGGGACTGACTCGCCAGCGTTACGTTTGTGTCCGATTGTGTCACCTCACGAGACGGCACCGGATCAGCGGACCAAAGAGGCGACTGAACACGCACGCACGTTGCGGCTGTCTCCTGCAGGGGACCGTGTCGCCGCGTGAGTAACTCCCGCAGCGTTTTAAGGCGGTGCTGACCTGCCGTCCAGTGTGATTGCGGGTGGCGCGAGACCGTTGCCGCCATGGAGGTGGCCTGCACAGCTTTACTAAGAGCGGTCTGTACGTGCTACGCAGAAGTCGAGCTTCCAACCGAACCCGGGCACCGGGGCTGGCGCCCTTGATTATAGTCCGGGAGCTGGAGTACCCGGACATGCTCGGACACCACGTGATGCGTCTGGTCATCATCCGGACAGAGAACCTAACGATAACGCGACACAACGGCATTTGAGCTTTCAAGCATAACCCAAGCGGAAGCTCCAGCAGCCTTCAAGCGTAACGCGGGCCACAGGACCTGGCGCCGCCGGATATAACAACAGCATCGGGACGGCTGACCTTAACGGCTGACATTAACATAACAAGGACATCGCACCAGGTGCCTCCGAATACGACAGTGTTGGAGGAGCTGGTGCTTTCGAAGATAACCCGAGCGCCAGGACCGGCACCGGCCGGCGGCCCGGCGAGCCGGACGCCCTGGGGCTTTTCAGTCCCGCATTACGCACCGCCGTTGGTGACGCACACACCACCGCACTCAGTGACTCACCAGACCCCGACACTGGCGTGACGTCGCGTCACCATTGTCAGGAGCGCGTGACAGTGGGCGGAGTCACGCGTCACGGTCCGGACAGTTGGCGGGCTGGGCTATCCGCCGTGCGCCGCGCGCCGCACGGCGCTTCCAGCCGTCCAGCGAGCAACCAGACAGCTGTGCCAGTGTTGTCCTCTGTATTTATAACACACGTGATTGAAAATAAACGTATCGCTTAACGTCGTCTATAATATTGAAAAACATCCCGTATCCATTAATATCGTCGGTTGTCAGGTGGTGGACACCGCCGCCCAGGTCGAGCGGCAGCGCGGGCCAACCTTGGCGCCAACATCGGCACACAACTGGCACTGCAGCGCTGTCTAACGCTACTGTCTCCTGTTCGTGGCGGTCGACCGCCATAACATGCTATACAAGCTATGAAAATAATGTTGTGCGTACACCCGAGCTTACACCGCATTCGCCACTCCAGTGGTGTTGAAGCATTTTTTTCATCGATATCATCGTGTACAGAACAGTCGGAACCGTTGTGACATGCTACATACAAGTTCCGGATATAGTACACAATCCGCCTTTGGGATTCTATTCTACCTTCGATTGGGATTATATTCTCTATTCGACCGATTCTGTACGGACAGCAGGCACAATGCCACGTTGAGCTGGCCACAGATGGGCCAGCGTCAGTCTGACCGGCGCCAACGTCAGCACCAGCGTCAGTCTGACGGGCGCCAGCGTCAGTCTGACGGGCGCCAACGTCAGCACCAGCGTCAGTCTGACGGGCGCCAGCGTCAGTGTGGTCGGCGCCAGCGTCAGTCTGACCGGCGCCAACGTCAGCACCAGCGTCAGCACCAGCGTCAGTCTGACGGGCGCCAGCGTCAGTCTGACGGGCGCCAACGTCAGCACCAGCGTCAGTCTGACGGGCGCCAGCGTCAGTGTGGCCGGCAGCGGCGGCAGACCCGAGCGGCCGTCGCGGCACGCGCGCACGTCTCGAGCCGACCCCACCCGCGGCGGGTTTGCGAGTCGGCCGTCATGTCGGGCGCGCGCCGCGGGCCGCCCGGTGGTCGGCCGAGACGGCCGGTCACGCCGGCGACTAGTGTCGGCGGCTGGAGCGCAGCGCCGTCTTCACGTACTCGGCCATCTGAGCGGTGATGCCCAGCTTCTGCCACTCGGCCTCGAACTGCTCCACACTGCCGTAGCCGCCCACGTAGCTGCAACCGAGTCAGATGAGGTCAACCGATTGTGGGATACGAGTCCGGAGACCGGTGGAATGAACATCAAGATCATCGAATTAAACCAGCCGACACCGCTAATAGAAGACGGAGTCCGATGTGCCATACAGTATACCTAGCTACATCTGACTTGCAGCATGGCCTTCATTGGGAGTAGCACCGTGTGTGTGTGTGTGTAGGTCAGCTACCGCGGTGTACTTGTCGCGTCTACAAACGCCTACCCCAAATGTTCCAGCTACCCCGGCTGCTCCAGCTGTCCTCCCGCCGCTAAACTGCCATGCAATAGCAGTAGCTCCAGCCGTCCTGGCTGTGGTTCTACTCGGCTCCAGAGCTGGTCGGTCGAGCGACTGGTCAGAGTCTAGGCTGGGCTGTATGTGTGGGTTCCTGCCCCTCCGGTCTGGAGTCTAGGCTGCGATTGGTGCTCACCCATTGAGCCTAGCAGCGACGTGAGAACGGATCAGTTCTTCGCCAGGATCGACGTCCATGGAAGACAGCAGAGCGCCGTGCTTCTGCAGCAAGTACTTCTGGTGGTAGCTGGGGACGAACGGTAGGTGTCAGTCTGGGTAGTGCTGTACAGACGGCATAGCCGTCTGTACAGCGCTATGTACGAGGCAAGCGTCCAACACCGCGGGGAAACCACAAACAGCGGTACATCCGTGCAACACGAAGCCGTACACAAATAACCGACATAGAAACTTGAACGTGAATTGGCGTACAATTAAATTACGCACGGCCGTACGCCTTCTCGCGGGCGTACAACCCATGGTGTGCACAAGGTTGGGAGGGGACTAGGGGTAAGTTGCCCATCTTACAATCGAAAGACTGTTGGTTTGAGTCTCACCTGTCGCTATTCTTCGCCCGCGACCAGCCGGCGTGAGAGATTGGCGACGCTACATGACGCAACGGTCGACGTGTCGTAAAAACCAACAACAACCAACACAGGGCTAGGGATCTCCTACCATACTAGCGGATCCGCACCCTCGACGCACCCGGCACCTCCGGCCGTGCATGTGCACGTCATTTCAACACGTACTAGTTGCCCGTCAACATCACATATCGCGCAAGAGCACTGTTGCAACCGGACACGACCAGAGAGCGCCGCTTACTCTTCGGCGTCGAAGAACTGCTCAGCGGGCATTATTTTGGTGGTGATGTTTCGCTGGTGTCGGGCGCTCTCCTCGCGCTTCGTGCGCTCAGCAAGTGTCTTCTGCTCCTCGTTGTGGTAGAAGATGGCCGACATGTACTGCAACCATCGAGCGTGCGTGAGCCCCTCCAAACCGGCCCCAGCTGCCGCCGCGCACGACGCTCGTCTGGCCGAAACGGCCAAGAGATGAACGCCGCGCGCTCGTCCAGGCCGGCATCGTTCGTCCACACGGCATCGTTCGTCCACACGGCATCGCTCGTCCACACAGCATCGTTCGTCCAGACGGCATCGCTCGTCCACACGGCATAGCTCGTCCACACGGCATCGCTCGTCCACACGGCATCGCTCGTCCATGGCGAAGTAGGCGGCACTTTGACGAGTGGCAGTAATGGACGCTGCATGACGAAGCAGTCGATATGCCCCTAAGCCCAAATAACCAGCCAACGAGTTGCAGTACGTTTTCAGCGAGGTTTTCTGCCCGAGGCCACCCAGACGCCGTACGTCACATCATTGCTGGCCCATGCTGCGCTATCAAGCACGACGCATGCATCGAGAGGACACACGCCTGGCTTGAGCTACGTCTGCTATGCGACCTTCACAGCTGCAGGTTCTGAGTTTCGCCAACAAATAGGTTCCCCATATTCGTCATCTGTACTGCCTCGGGGTGTACGGAGGAAGGCTGAGTGAGCTTCAGCTGGATCGTGGTCGGCGGCGACCTACCTGGCGGCTACACTCGGAGGTCGGGTCGTGGTTGCGCCAGAACAGTGCGAGCAGACGCTCGTAGCTGGTCTGTGCCGGGTCGTACTCGATGTCCACCGACTCAGTGTGGTCTCCCCTGTCGGAGAGACGGCCGGGATTACACCCACGTGCTGTAGACACCAGAGGGCATGCCCCTGTTCGGTGGGCCTGCTGGGTTATTCCCCTGTACAGTAAGCCTGCTGGGTTACTCTCTTGTGCGGTGGGCCGGCTATGTTACTCCCTGTATAGTGGGCCAGCTGGGCTACTCCTCTGTGTAGTGGGCCACCTAGGTTACTTACATGTACAGTAGGCAGGCTGGGTTACTCCCCTGTACAGCGGGACAGCTGGGTTACTCCCCTGTACACTGTACAGCGGGTCGGCTGGGTTACAGTGGCCCTCTCGGAGGCGGCAGTATCCGGTAAATCTCCGCCATCTGAGCAGCCTGACGCCACGATACAAACCGGCTACTCTAGAAATGGCGGACATGCCTGGGCAGTTTTTATCCAGATAAAAATCAACACAACTTTACTGCATACACTGGAGCGATTACGCTGACGATGGCAACCTGAAGAGTCGGCTTTTGGGCTTATAGGCGCATCGACTGCATCTGAAGAGTCGTATTCAACTCATCACCCACGGGGGCCAACCGGCGTCCGAGCGGTCTGTGTCGGCCGTAACGTCGCTGACAAAACGCGGCCGCTGACAAAACGCGGCCGCTGACAAAACGCGGCCATCGACGGCCGCCGCCAGTCGCGTCAGTGATGGTGGTGGATTGGAGTTTAGGGGCGCGTCGACAGCTAGGGTCATCTTGCGCCCATAACAAAATCGTAATCAATCTACGGTGCTGCTATCATACCTTGTTATTAATATTCACGGGTTGGGTATATCACTTCAAGGCGAGCTTATCGAATGAATATAAAAATATTGCCCGACGCCACGACCTCAGAGTCGTTCCCTATTAGGATACGTAAAGAAGAGTTTGCGTTCAGCCGTCATAAATATGGCGTCGTAGAGGTCGCGTCAGTGACCGCGTCAGTGACTGCGTCAGTGACTGCGTCCGTGACTGCGTCAGTGACTGCGTCAGTGACTGCGTCAGTGACTGCGTCAGTGACTGCGTCGGTGACTGCGTCACGGTGCGGATCTCAGTCATACTCAGCCGCCCGGCCGAGCGGCTCTGCGTCGCCATCGTATCGTAGGAGAGAGAGCAGGCAAGTCGGCTTGAAGTTGAATGTGATGATGATGATGAATAGGGGTTTAGGGGCGCGTCGACTGTCAGGGTCATTTTGCGCCCGGAGTTGAATGGGAGTTGAATGGTTGTGGTAGCAAGTGGTAAGCATGGAGATATATCAACACTATTTCTCCTCAGTTGATGTTCAATTAATTTTCTTCCCAAGTTGGGAATTGAGGCGCCGCTCGACTTCAGAACTCGGCGTGGCGCGAAGAAGCGAGGGTTGGATTCGGCGGTGGCTGATTAATTGCATGCTTTGCTGGTGGTGGTGTCGACTGAGTTGATGCCCATACACACCATTAATTATGTGGGTATTCCACAATTCACGTAAGCCGGATGGACCCAATTATACAACATGTTCAACCCTTATAAAGCATGCCCATGCACAGTACATATTGATACACATACATACATAGTACAGATGAATGCATTTCCGCGCATAATGATATCGACCCCGAGCAAGTTAGCACTCGGAATTGCTGTGCATACGTACTTAGCAGCAGAGTTCGAGTTCGCAGTTTCCTAGATTGTTATTATCTGCATCATACAGAAAGGTATTGATTGGGTAACAGGGAAACGAGATAACCATGCAGGAACAGCAATGCAAAGCGTGCCCAGCATAACAGCAAAAGTGGTCCGATCACTTCAGCTGGTTTACGCCAAGGAGAGATGATACTGCGCGAGTCCAGAAACAACGCGCGAAACTCTTAAATTAGATAAAGGACGTTTGGTTAGGTGAATTAGATTGGACACTAGGGCTCATCATAATCTGATGTAAATACGCTTAGGCCGTTAGTATTTGCACATGAACTAGTCATACAGCTTCTTATTGTATGTGGGTGGCTCGGCCTTCATGCCATACCAACAGACTCAAACTACAGGTTATGAACACAATGAGACAACTCCTGCCTGGGATAGGCAAACAGCTGTAGTATGCAAAGATGTTGTAGTACGTCGTGTGACAGTGCCGCCGGTGTGTCCGGTCCTGGTGTGCACCACCCCGGTCGTGGCCCCTACTCACGTGTTGTAATAGGGCGGGTGGTGGCCGTGGCCCCTACTCACGTGTTGTGGTAGGGCGGGTGGTGGCCTGGCCCCTCACGTGTTTGTAGGGCGGGTGGTGGCCGTGGCTACACGTGTTGTGGTAGGGCGGGTGGTGGCTGCGGGCCCTACTCACGTGTTGTGGTAGGGCGGGTGGTGGCCGTGGCCCCTACTCACGTGTTGTGGTAGGGCGGGTGGTGGCCGTGGGCCCTACTCACGTGTTGTGGTAGGGCGGGTGGTGGCTGTGGGCTCTACTCACAAGTTGTGGTAGGTCGGGTGACGGCTGTGGGCCCTACTCACAAGTTGTGGTAGGGCGGGCGACGGCTGTGGGCCCTACTCACAAGTTGTGGTAGGGCGGGTGGCGGCTGCGGGCCCTACTCACGTGTTGTGGTAGGGCGGGTGGTGGCCGTGGCCCCTACTCACGTGTTGTGGTAGGGCGGGTGGTGGCTATGGCCCTTACTCACGTGTTGTGGTAGGGCGGGTGGTGGCCGTGGCCCCTACTCACGTGTTGTGGTAGGGCGGGTGGTGGCCGTGGCCCCTACTCACGTGTTGTAGAGGGCGGGTGGCGGCGCCACTCGTTGTGGGGCTTGCCACCACGTTGTGTGCCTACTCACAGTTGTGGTGGGCGGTGCGTGGCCCACTACGTGTTGTAGAAGGGCGGGTGGCGGCTGTGGGCTCTACTCACAAGTTGTGGTAGGTCGGGTGACGGCTGTGGGCCCTACTCACAAGTTGTGGTAGGTCGGGCGACGGCTGTGGGCCCTACTCACAAGTTGTGGTAGGGCGGTGGTGGCTGTGGCCCCTACTCACGTGTTGTAGAAGGGCGGGTGGCGGCTGTGGGCTCTACTCACAAGTTGTGGTAGGTCGGGTGACGGCTGTGGGCCCTACTCACAAGTTGTGGTAGGTCGGGCGACGGCTGTGGGCCCTACTCACAAGTTGTGGTAGGGCGGGTGGTGGCTGCGGGCCCTACTCACGTGTTGTGGTAGGGCGGGTGGCGGCTGCGGGCCCTACTCACGTGTTGTGGTAGGGCGGGTGGTGGCCGTGGCCCCTACTCACGTGTTGTGGTAGGGCGGGTGGTGGCCGTGGCCCCTACTCACGTGTTGTGGTAGGGCGGGTGGTGGCTGCGGGCCCTACTCACGTGTTGTGGTAGGGCGGGTGGTGGCCGTGGCCCCTACTCACGTGTTGTGGTAGGGCGGGTGGTGGCTGCGGGCCCTACTCACGTGTTGTGGTAGGGCGGGTGGTGGCCGTGGCCCCTACTCACGTGTTGTAGAAGGGCGGGTGGCGGCTGTGGGCTCTACTCACAAGTTGTGGTAGGTCGGGTGGTGGCTATGGCCCCTACTCACGTGTTGTGGTAGGGCGGGTGGTGGCCGTGGCCCCTACTCACGTGTTGTGGTAGGGCGGGTGACGGCTGTGGCCCCTACTCACGTGTTGTGGTTGGTCGGGTGACGGCTGTGGGCCCTACTCACAAGTTCTGGTAGGTCGGGTGACGGCTGGTGCCGCCGGTGTACCCGACCCTGGTGCGCACCACCCCGGCAGCGCAGCCGAACTGCGCCTCCGGGAACCAGAATCACGACATCCCGAAAGTGGCGCGCTCCGTCGCAATATCGGGCTCGTGCAGGGGCATGGCTAGCGTGCCGAGCCGCTGCCGGAGAGACCGGTGCACGGGTCACGGTCACGGTCACGGTCACGGTACCAGCCGGTGTCGTGACCGGTCACGGTCCAGTCGCGACCCGTGCCGCATGTCAGCTGTCCGGGCTCAGGAGCAAACCACCAGACACACGCCATGTGCAGGTCAGGTCAGGTCACACCAGCAGATCCATCCAACGTGCAGGTCAGGTCAGACCACACGGCCAGACCCACGCCGCGTGCAGGTCAGGTCAGGTTTATCACAGTCTGGTCCCAACACAGCACAGTAGTCGGCCTCTGTTCATGTGCACTGTGCAGGTCAGGTCAAATTGCAGTCTGGTTCGTCGACAGCACAGTGCGACGATACGGTGGCAAATCACATGAGGTGATATGCCATCACTGCTGAACGTCACAGGTCACAGCAGCAGACCAACTAACTGGTGATGTCGACACATTCAAATCTCACATCTAGCAGGCACAGACCCACTGATGACACACCCGTACGTCTCACGGGAACAGACCCTACCTGATGATACATCGATATGTATGGCAGGAACAGATCCTACATGATGACACACCAACACGTCTGACGGGAGCAGATCCTACCTGATGATACAATGGCACGTCTGACAAGACCAAACCCTACCTGATGACACACAGACAGACTTCACCGACCAGCGCCGGCGCCCAGAATCGCCCAGCGTCCGCACGGCGCAGCTCGGACGGAATGACGCAGCACGACTACCGCCAGTCACCATCCTGCGTGACTCGCGCTTCCGCCAGCCGCGCTGATACGGCTCACGCAGACCGGGCCGCGCGTCCGGCCGCCGCAGGAAGCCGTGGAGGTGCCATAGGCGTCTCCAGAAACGGTGAAACCACCAGACCCATTCCCCGCCGAAGCGAGGCATTGGAGTGCATTTTCGCTGGGGTTCCATTTCGAGAGATTAAGGGCGCGTCGACTGCGTCGGTCGTGCAGCTCCAGTTCGATGGGCGATAGGGTGCAACACAAAGAGCATACAAACCCTTTCACCCTAACGTGGCCAATGAGTGGCAAGCAAGAGTACCAATTCTGTCAGTGATGTGGACCACGTCACTTGCTCAGGAAGTTTCCTGATGCCAACATTTCCCTCGGTTAGCCTCTCCCATGGAGGGGGTAGATTCTGCCTCCTGGTGAATGTTTGTGACAACGCCAGGAAAAACGCCACGAGATAGCACACCGAGATTTCGATTTAACGTTTCTACATCAAGTATACATATTGTGTCAGAATTTTAGTGTCAGATTGTCAAGAGTCACCGACCCAGGGAATCTTACATCAGCCAGTCCCAAAATATATTTTGTTCAACTTCAATAGACTTGTACAATCCCAAATGAAGATACAAATATGTAAAGTTCAGCATTTACTCAGATTATTAGGTAAAACAAAAGTGCTATCTTGGATGTTATGAATTTTCCATTTTATATTATGCATTTAGTTTTTGAAATTGCATATTATAGAGGATTACAATAACAACTTATGGCAAAGCTGTGACCATTTTTACAAGCAAAGGTAATTTGAATGACTGTTTCTGATTGTGACCTATCAGTTCCAAAGCAAAGTTCCTGGAACAGTCCAAGTCATCTGTTTCTTGTGATTTCTCCTACCGGCCTGGAAAATGCATCATCTGACAGAGTAGGGCAATCAAGCTCAATGATGCGATGGTGCAGGGGGGGGGGGTGCAACAGAGAGCAGGTTGCACACCAGCTAGACCAGCTTTCTCCCTGGATGCAACCCCAGCTTCCAAATCAATTCAGCATTCACACCAGTGCTGACATTTGCTGAGTCCCCTCAATGACCCACAAGGTCTTGTCTTTCAGCTAGAAAAACATGACCTTCGTGATTTGTTCAGCAGGTGACTCCTCTTCTGCTGTTTCCCTGGGATAAAATGGAACAGATAGTATCTGTCAGGTTCGCTAGCAATGCGATAGTATTCTTACTTTATCTTTGCAACAAAATATTAGTCACTGCCCTCACTTCCATCCAATCCATCATTGCATTGGTCAGGTCAATCCACCCATGAAAGAGGATGCAGGAGATCCCCAATCCTTCCCACACTTCTCCTCAAACTCTTCTCCCAGCTCTCCCATCAACCTTCTGCTGTAGTCTCTTGACCTTTTTTCTTATCAACCACTTAACTTGTGTATTCTTCATGATTCCTGCATTGATCAGGGCTGGAGTTGCAATCACTGCAGTTGGCTAAGCCCTATATTATACCTTATACAAGCAAGGTCAGTGTTTGAATGTCAGTTTTGCTGTATCTTTGCCACATGTGCAGGGTCAGTTTAAGGAAAGCACTCAACTTCAAGGACAAATCATATTCAGCAACACTTCTCTCCAATCCCAAATCCTGATCACCATCAGCCAAAAATACATCACCATCCTTTTTGGCTGCCTTAGCTGGTTCTGCAGCATTTTCATTCTTATTCCTTCAATTATCTGCCTTCCTTCCCATCTCCTGCTTTTCCAATGTCCTCATCTGTACCTTGTGCTCTGACAGATCTGAGCCCTCTGATAGTTATTTACTTCAAACCTTCTTTATCTCCTCTTTGATGTAGGCAAGATCTTTCACAGGTATCTTCCCCTTTCTCTCTGCTGCAGGAGCAGTTAATGTGGGCCTGGATCCTACAACCCTCACAGCCTCCCCTTACAACTGGTAATCTGACAATTGCAAGTCAAAATATAAAGTAACTTGTCCAACTTGACAATGCCTTCTCTTTAGCATTAAATTAGCTCTTCCAAAGATAATATTGTGCTGCCTTATTCCTGACATGCTTGGGCTTCATGTATCCTTGGTCTAGCATGAGCAATGTATTTAACTAGTCCATAGCTCAACACTATATCATGAAATGCTAATGAAGTTATCACTCAGTCAATCCCCTCACTCTCTTCAACAACAAGGCAGACTGGAATCCCCTCCCCAGACCACAATGGGCAATGCATAGTGGTTTCTTCAGCATTGAGCCACAAAAAACCCACACCATTTAAAGCATGCCTGCCAAGAATTGATGTGCCTGAGATCATCTCCACTCCCACCAGTTTTCAAAATTGCATAGACTAAATCACAGAAGAGTTGATTTCCCACTTGATATGCCTCCTCAAAACATCAAAATTACTATTACTGAACTAGACGGTATATCAAATACCTGGAAATACCTTGTTCAACCTGGAAGAATAACATAATATTCCAAAATTTAACATCAACTGTAAACTGATGTAGGTTTCAGTTCTCTGAAATTAAATTAAATTAAAATTCACATTCTGCACACCAAAATACATTGTTTGAATATTCCTCTAAATGATTGACCAAAATTAGAGACTATGGTTCACCCTACTAGCCTGTGTGCATTCCACTTGAATTATTATGTACATGCATGGAGCCCTTACTTAGAAAGTGATACAGATATGCTAGAAAGGGTGCAGCACAATCATCAATGGACTGGGTAACTTATAATATGGAGAAAGGCTAATGGCATTAGCCATGTACTCACTCAAGTATAGTGGGCGCAAAATGACCTTAGTAGTCCGCGTGCCCTTAAGCCCAAATAATCAATCAATCAATCACTCAAGTATAGAAGATTAAGGGGTGATATGATCAAGGTAGCAAACCATTCAAGGGTTAGACGAGGTCATTCTGAATGATGCTCTTATATTTAGACTTGGAGTATCACATAAGTGTCATCATTTCAGATTAGACAAGTCAAGTATTTATGTATTTAACTGAACTTGCAACTGAATGTATTTAAAATAGGCTGGACAAATTTGGTAAATTAGAATATCATGCATTTTTCAATATAATGCTTACCAGTGTGCCTAAGATAATGGGACTGCTCATTTTCTGTACAAATGCACACTTCTAAGTTCAGAAGCAAAATAATGTTAAAAAGGGACTGTGACCCAGGTGGCATAGCATAAAAAGAAATGTTTAAATAATGGAATAAAAGTACAATATGCAAACATAATCTAGGCTAGCATTCCAATGCTTCCATTGAATTTTTCAGGATTTCTTTTTCAATCCAGCTTAAAAACCTAGACTGAGCCAGTGCAACCAAACCAAATCCATTTATTTCCCTTACAGAGGCAGAATATATGTAAACTTGTCTTGTGAAAAGCCTAAAGTACATATAATAATATTGGATTCAGTGAATTTGGCTAGATACCTAGTTAGGTAGATATGCATTGGCAGGTTTGTAGGATGCCTCTGGAGTGTGGATAGCTTCTTTGGAATTTAGGATGTGGCATTGGTTGGGGTGCTGAATATCTTTTTGTCAAGGCTTACAGGATCTGCCCTTTACAGGCTTCACTCGAACGGGCCTCCGTTCCTCATATTATGTCTCAAAACCTTATGACATGGTGAGTGTCCAAAACAAATTTATATACCTACACCATAATTCTTTTAAACACTTCAAATTCGGGCCTCATGGGTATCTCACGGCGTAACTCACCCCAGATGGACGAAAAATTACACCGGAGATTTGCTTTAAAATGTTCATCACGAATGAACACCTTCACATTGTTCCCCTTATCTTCCTTTTGTTTTAGATACCTTGGTTTATATCACACAAGTAAGATCCAGAGTACGATTCGCGCCGTATTCGCGTCGATTTGCGTTGCGATGCTTATCTTAAGGCTGGAATTGTCGCTGTCGGCGTTGACGTCACTTTTGTTGACAGTAGGGAGGATGCTAATTGGCTAAGAGCGATGGGAACCCGGTTACCGCAATTCCTGTATGAATGCAAATGTTTCCTGAACGCAATTCCCCAGAACGTTTGCGGTAAAAAAAGAGCAAATATCCCCATGAACAATAGGGACTTTTTTGTCCAGGATCCTTGGTTTCCGAACATCAATCGAAGTTGGCGTGTGTGCTGAGTTCGAATATATCACCTTTGATCTGAATTTCGAAAAATTCGAGACAGCGCCGCGGGCTTGAGGTTTTCCAATTGTATTTCTTTTGTATAGATTGCTCTCTACAACAGGATATGTCAGTTTGTTAGTGCCAACAATTATGATTTATATAGGTTAATTGGAAATTGATATACGCCAGCTTTTTTAGTCCCTTGGCATAGTGGTCTGGCCATGCGATGACGAAAACGGCGACGGTTTTGCTCATAATTGTGTACTTTGCTCATGTGTGGCAGAACCGCCGCTGCGGTGAATCGGCACGATGAATTGCAGGATTATGACGGTTTTCTATGCGCAAATTGATAAGCATCGGTTCAAAAAGTGCCATAGAATAACCCTTGATCTCCATATATATATATATATATATATATATATATATATATATATATATATATATATATATATATATATATATATATATATGTACGAGTCTCATAACATCAACATAAAGGGGCGGGGATGGCTCAGTGGACTCTTGGTCCCGGGTTCGACTCTAGCGCCGCTCCGGACATCAACATAAAAAAGTCAGAGGGGAATTGATCAACACGGGCTTTATCAGTTTACTCAAGTGCATGTATGCGTATGTGCTTAACCAAGTGCACATATACTACACAATGCAATTTGCATGAAGTACAGGACCATACCGAAGCAACTATCGTGTCGTCTATATCTACCTCTCTGTCGGTCGGGCGGCCTCCCTGCCATTCCCTTACTTGCCTACCGCTTAAAGCTAATTTGTGTCATGCTTGCCAGGAATTATTCGTGACCACGCGGGCCTATATCGTTTTGTGCCGAGCAACCGTCGCCTGTACTGGGTTACGCTTCCTGGCACGCATCTTATTCAACTAGTGCCGGTTCTGTCGCTTGTCACAGCAGACCCGGGAAACAGCTTCTGACGTCAACTTCACCGGACTCACCGTCGCCCGACTGTGGTCAGACCTGGTTGTCCGCAGCTGTGTTTGTCCGTGGCTCTTCAGTGGGGCGTCCGTCAGTGGCCATAAACAGTCTATGTTTACAGTGCACGCTTGAAAGCTGCACACGTGTAGATGCGGCAAACTCACAGGTGGAGGCTGTGGTGGGAGTGGCACACTGTTCATTGTTATTTTGCCTACCTGGAAAAATGCGCATTTGCGGGTGCCATGTGTGGGTTCTCATCTGTTGAACTAAATGCACGCTGGGAATGTACGCCCTCCCGCATGTAGTGCATATGTATGGTCCACTCCGGTGTGTGTTCTCATATGTCCATGAGTGTCGATTTGTATACGCTGGAGGGTACCTTGGACGTTGGCTTGGACGCGAAGTAATTTCAACTATTACCTGGCACCCTATCGGGTGCTCTCAATCAATATTTGTCCGCCCATTTCCTCCACCTATCCTCTCCCAATTATTTTCGCAAATGAACACCCCTGTTCAACCGAAATTTTCCTGATAGCAAACACCCTGTTGCATATATTGCATCGATCAGGTCTCTTTCCGGGGTGAGTCTTACCTTTCCAGCCCACACCGGCTTGGTAGTAAACGTCCTGCCGCATTCCTTGCACTTGCAGGGCCCCGGCGGGCGTTTTCATGTGTCTGTCTAAATTCCGTCCCAGAGTGAAGGCTTTGTCATTTGTCTCACACTTGTAGCGTTTCCCACTGGTGTAGGCTTTCATGTGTCCAACGAAAATATTATTGGCGGTAAACCTTCTGCAGCATGCATCACAGTTGCACGGCTCTTCTTCGGTGATGACCATCCGGGGCCTTTCGGGGTTCACCGGCTCCCAATACTCATCCGACCTGAATGCCTGCCCAGACAGCAATCACCGTGTCGCATTCCCCGCGCGGGGTTGAAGCAGTCATTCGCGATGCTCAAACGCCTTGTCACAGACGTTACCAGGAATGTTGTCTCATACATTTTTGAAGATGAAAATTTCCTCTCAATGTTGGCTCCCCTGAAATAATTTCAGCCTTTAGTATGAAACCATATGGAGTGGTCCTCCTCCCCCCCCAATCCATTTGGGTACGCCCATTGACTTTATGTACTTGCCTCCTCCAAAGTAATTGTCAAAAATCAACACTCACGTAAGTCACAGTGATGCGAATTTGTTGCCCCTAAGTCGGAGGCTGCTGTAGCGAAGCGTCGCTTGTGTCCATGGAGCAGTCTTGATTCTGAGCTTTCGACGCTCTTGATTCTGCATTGCGATGAAATTTCCGAGGCCATCCGTTGACCTCCGAAGACTCTTGTTCTTCTCACGGGCAGAACGGGACGCAGTGGACCTGGAACTTATCACGTCCACATGTATTGATGAGTGTGCCATCCCTTGGCAGCTCCATGGGTGCAAATAGGAACTTGTGCTTGATAACTCGACATCATACAGCTCACTAATACAACGAAGAATGGCTCTTAAGTGCTCCTGGATTGTAGACATTGCGTGAGAAGAAATATACGACCTTCGATATACCAGGAGGTGCTGAGTTTACATCAAAAGTAACGTTAGGGATTATGCTATATTACTCAACGTTTCGACTCTCCAGGAGTAACTCCTGACGACGGCCCATGGCCGAAGCGTTGAGTAATATAGCATAATCCCTAACGTTACTTTTGATGTAAACTCAGCATCTCCTGGTATATCGAAGGTCGTAAATTTCTTCTCACGCAATGTCTACAGCTCACAAATGCTGGTCGATGCAGTATGATTGTCATGGCGATTCATTTGGCAACGAGGCGCAACTTTGGTGGCCTGCTTCTGTTATCTTCGTTTGGTGTCGGTACGAAGCCGCATTCCACTCTTCGGATGCAAGTCCAGTGAAGCCGCCGAAATTACTAGCATTCAGTACCACATTTTTAATCTATTTTGGCTTCAGGGCACCTCGACTGCTACGGCGGGCTTACGCATAAACTCAAACGTTGCTGAAATGCGGTGTATGCAGTGCGAGGCTTGTACAAATTCGCACATGATTTTGCTTATAGTTTTCTAGCTGTGCCCGATTTAGCTTTCTTTCTGCTCCGGTAATTATATGTGCAACCAGGGGCGTCGCCACCGGGGGGCAGCGGAGGCAATTCCCCCCCCCCCCCTCTCCCATGAAATTTGAGGAGACCCAGGACGAAAAAGAGGCCCCAGGACGAAAAGGAGGCCGCCCAGGACGAAAAAGTGTCCCCCAGGACGAAAAGGAGACCCCCAGGACGAAAAGGAGGCCTCCAAGACGAAAATGAGGCCCTTCAGGATGAAAAGGAGTCCCCCAGGACGAAAAGGAGGCCCCCAGGGCGAAAAGGAGCCCCACAGGAGGAAAAGAAGTCCTTAGGATGAATAGGAGGCCCCAAGGACAAAAAGTAGGCCTCCATGAAGAAAAGGAGATTCTACAAATTAGGGACCTCCAGGAGGGGGCCATAATGTGAGAAAAAAAAGTCACCTAGGAGAGGGTAGGAAGCCCCAGAAATCGAGAGTACCAAAAATTGAAACGGAGGCCCCCAGGACGAAAGGGAGGCCCTCAAGGGCGAAACGGAGGACCCAGGAAGAAAAGGAGATTCTACAAATTAGGGGCCTCCAGGAGGAGGCCTATAATCTGAAAAATAAGCCACTTAGGAGAGGGTAGGAGGCCCAAGAAATCAAAGGAGTGCCAAAAATTGACACGGAGGATCCCAGGACGAAAAGTAGGCACCCAGGACGAAAAGGAGGTTCCACAGGACGAAAAGGAGGCCCCCAGGAAGAAAAGGAGATTCTACAAATTAGGTGCCTCCAGGAGGCCCATAATTTGACAAAGAAGTCACCTAGGAGAGGGTAGGAGGCCCCAAAAATCAAGAGAGTGCTAAACACTGACACGGAGGCCTCCAGGACGAAAAGGAGGCTCCCATGAGGCGGTGGATGAGTTTGAAAGAAAAACATGCAATCGGGACGGGTGCATGGACGTTAAGGCCCAATATAAATCCCTTGGCACAGGATAAACTGCAAAGTGGGAGGCTTCACACACGCCCGTCTTCAGACGCGCCTGTACCCATGCGTCTTATTGATACCCAGGATACTGTGTGACTCCGGACGAGGGTTCATTCCTCGGCTGTCACAACAAGTGCCGCAACGGGAGTCCTGTTTCCGTCCGCACTAGCGAGGCTCGACTGTATCGCGGTGGGCGGCCGGCGCCCGACTGTTCTGACGTCACTGCGCTCGACGCCACGCGCAGCAGCCAGCTGACGCGGCCGAGCGGGTCGCCAGCTTACGGGCGAGGGGCGGCCCAGTCGGCGAGTCCTGGCGGCGCTGCGGTGGGCTTGGTGTTGAGGGGAGCCTCCGCGCCGGAGAGAGCGGGGCACGACGCTGCTTTCACAGTCGCTTGAGGACTGATCATAGAAGTCTGCCAGCTGTGAGGTGACGACTCGACGCTCTGCCTCTCGTCTGTTACGGTGAGGATTCCTCGTGGATGATTATTGATCCGGGATGGTGCTTTTGTCCGGGCCAGATTTGCTCGTGTCTTGCACTTGATCGCTCAGCGTGACCAACTTAGCTGAGTAGTGATCAGGATTTCCTCGTTCCAACGTATCATAATTATGTATGCAACTTCAACTCCAAAGTCTCGAAATCAGGGGCGGGTCCAGGGGGGTTAGTGAGGTCATGACCTCAATGTGCCGGGTGAGGACCAAGGCGTTGCTGTAAAGAAAGAGGAAAAAAGTTGCGGGGTACGCGCGACTCTCGTGAAATGAATGGTAAATGGCCTTCCGAAGGCGAAGATTGCGCCAACTTTTTCGAACAACAAGCTGACTAAAGTCACCTTTCCTCAGGCGACCCATTTCGAGTGTGCCGGCGAGTATTTGCCTTGACTTAGTCATGGATAAGCCTCTGCTCTAGATTCTGCCGAAGGATAGCCATGCTTCCTTGGATGTGGACTATGACCCATAGGCGGCGTCATAGCTGCTGAATAGGAACAGTTCAGGGGGCTGAGGAGTGTGCCACTGGTGGCACCTCCTCTGATGAACACACTGACGCGTCGCGCGTAGCGCGTAGCATTCGGACGGGGGGCGCCAGCGTAGCGTTAACGTGCTGTCTTCCAACAGGCTTATGCCATAATCATTAGTACCAACCCATGGCGGCGAGCACAATCAGGACCCCTTGGACCCTGGACCACCCTTTGGACTTCTGGACTGCCCTTGGACCCGTGGACTCCCGGACCACCATTTGGACCCCTTGACCATCCCCTGGACAAACCCCTGGACCCCTGGACAGCCATGGGAACCCCTGGACCACCCCTTTGACCCCTGGACCACCCCTTCGAGGCTGGACGTGCCTCTGTGTGCGACTACAATCGACGATTTGAGTAATTCCTACTACTGCTTACACCAGCCTCGCAGGGAAAGTCAGACGATGAGTGGCCGCAGGCGCCCTGTTGACTATTGACAACACTAGCGCTGTCTTGGCATGACATCCTGGTGATTCATGCATGTAAAAATCGTCCATGGTTCCTGGAAACTTCGGGGGCGCCCGAGGTTCCAAAGGGTGCCGTTGGAGCTGAAAGTACGTCCTGGCTGTTTGAGACGATACGGTACCATAAGGCCTGGAAGGGTGCACCAGAACCCTGAACGGCACCACGATGTCTGGAAGGTCGCCACCAGGCCTGAAAGCATGCCACTCGGGTCGGAGAAGGTGACCCGATGCCAAGAGTGATCTGGTGCCTGAAAGGACTTCTCACCGCCAGGACGGACGCTTCCGAAGTCTAGAAGGATATCACTGGCCAGAAAATGCACCCAGAGGTTGTACGGGCACCTCAAGGGCTTGACTGGCCTCCCGGAGGCTGGCAATGGTGTCTCTCCAAGGTCTGGCGACACGGTCAGGCCTATATGAGCGCTAAATGACCTCGCAGTCGGCGCGCCATTAAGCCCACATAATCAATCAAACGGCCAGGCCCCAGGGGAAGTTCTTCCAGATGTTGAGCGTCGTTCAGCCATGCAGACGTCTTCGGATGCTTCTAAATGCCCTCGAAAGGGTCGGGTGCGACTCCTGGATCTAAATGTTGCCGTTGTTGCTTGAAGTATTTTATACGAATTTTCCGATGTATTTGAAAAGGCGAAAAGGCCGTCACGATTCCATCTGGCGGCAGGACCATCCGTTCGGGTGCGCATTGCCTGTGAATATAAATAAACGTTGAAACTATTCATGTCCAGTCAACCATGTTAAAATGGGCCGAGTAGTTAGCTTACACTACTTAGTAAAACAGCATAGGAGCCTTCAGTAGAGCAGCACCACAGCATACTAACACAAAATGGCAATAATTTCAGTAACTATGTCTGGCCCTCGCCTAATCAGTTACTAAATACGCCACTGATGCCCCTGAAAGGGTCCCGTGTTAACTGCAGGGTCGCCGTCTGGATGGTGCAGCCGGCTATGCGACTGTTTCGAGTCCGGGAGGTCGTTGGTTCAATTCTAACCCTTGGCAGACTTGTCCTCGGCCGGCTTCTACCCAGGAGATTGCAGTAGCTGATGATTGTCCGCCGTGCCATGGAATTAACGTTGATCGACCAGGGCCGGCGGCTTCGTCTTCATAAGCGTGATTTGCCCGAGCAGATCATTCGATCCGGGTGCGCGCGAACGATCAATTCTGGTCGAGGCGCCCTAAAGCTCAAATAACAAACAATCCTTCGATCCGGTGACACGCCCCGAGGTCACGGCCTCGCCTCTCGTCACTGGAGCAGGTCCCTGTTCACCGGGCCCGGGAAGTCGGGATGGGTGGCCCGCCCCGCGCACAGCCTCCTACTGCTGGGACCCGAGAGCAAGCACGTGGACAATACTGTCCAGTTGCCACAAAGGTGCCAGGAAGGAGCTTCGGCCATGAATGTAGCGTTTGCGTGCCCATGCGTGTATGTTCACTTGAAAACATCCAAGTGGGAGACGCAGATGGTGTTCGTGTTGGGACTTCAGTGTGTTTGCAAAGTTTGCGTACATGCTTGATGTTCTGAAGCAAACTCACACAAACACAGACATTCCTGGTTTGTTGCAATGCAAAAAGCAGGGACGCTCAATGCTTCCCTCATACCCTCACCGATTTTCCATTCACTTAGACAAGTTATGACTGTTGAGCTACGAAGGGGAATACGAGTGCAGAAATTGGACTAATACTCCAGCGGTAAGTTGCCCGTCTCACAGTCGTAAGGTTGTTGGTGCGGGTCTCACCTGTCGCTACTCCTTGTTCGCGGCCAATTGGCGTAAGAAATTGGCGACGCTACATGACTCAACGGTCGATGTGTCGCAAAACCAAAAACCAACCAACGAATCCAAACAGTTGGGAGGTTTTTTTCGACTTGGCTCTAAACGCCATGTCCAGCTGAAAAACGCACCTTATTTTTTTGTATTTTTGATTCATTGATTGATTGATTGCCTTGATTTTTTACATGTTTAAGATAACGTAAAGATAGCCAAAGCTGTTCCTGTATTTTTCATTATCAACCATGGTGCAATTTTACTCCAAGCAACACCGTGATCAGGCTACAGTTGACTCTTGGGTGGATGGAGCTATTCAAGCGAAATAATTCCAGGAACGCTACGAAAGTAAAGCATGAATGTCGTTAGCTAAACGGTACATAATGTATGCTAGTTGCCCGCATACCAACCTCACACAGCGCGGCCATTGTTATGGGCGCTGCATAACCAATGTAGTCGGTGCGCCATAAAGCTCTAATAGCTCTAATCTAACTAACAGAGTGCAGCTCGTTGTCTTTGTACTGGTTTTCTGTGAACTTAGTAATTTTGCAGGTGCCTCTGCCACTTGCGAAATTACCTTATTTCCGAGCTGTATGCATGCTGGTCAAACGCCCTGGTTCTCTCGCAGATCCGCCACTGTAACTCATTCGCTTGAAATGGCGCGCACCTTCCTCGGATACAGAGAGTGATCATCAAAACTCATATTAGGACACCCCCCCCCCCACACACACACACATACACAAATCGATCCGTGTGCGGATCTGCGGGAAAAACGCGGCTGCCTGGACGCAAGGATCTGGCCAGATACCAAACGCTGTGCTTGTTGCACGGGATGCTGCAGTACGGCGAGCCGCACTGTCTCGCTGTGCTGCAGTACGGCGAGCCACGCTGACTCGCTGTGCTGCAATACGGCGAGCCACGCTGTCTCGCTGTGCTGCAGTACGGCGAGCCACGCTGTCTCGCTGTGCTGCAGTACGGCGAGCCACGCTGTCTCGCTATGCTGCAGTGCGGCGAGCCACGCTGTCTCGCTGTGCTGCAGTACGGCGAGCCGCACTGTCTCGCTGTGCTGCAGTACGGCGAGCCACGCTGTCTCGCTGTGCTGCAATACGGCGAGCCGCACTGTCTCGCTGTGCTGCAGTACGGCGAGCCACGCTGTCTCGCTGTGCTGCAGTACGGCGAGCCACGCTGTCTCGCTGTGCTGCAGTACGGCGAGCCACACTGTCTCGCTGTGCTGCAGTACGGCGAGCCACGCTGTCCCGCTGTGCTGCAGTACGGCGAGCCACGCTGTCTCGCTGTGCTGCAGTACGGCGAGCCACGCTGACTCACTGTGCTGCAGTACGGTGAGCCGCACTGCCTCGCTGAGCTGCAGTACGGCGAGCCACGCTGTCTCGCTGTGCTGCAGTACGGCGAGCCACGCTGTCTCGCTGTGCTGCAGTACGGCGAGCCACACTGTCTCGCTGTGCTGCAGTACGGCGAGCCACGCTGTCCCGCTGTGCTGCAGTACGGCGAGCCACGCTGTCTCGCTGTGCTGCAGTACGGCGAGCCACGCTGACTCACTGTGCTGCAGTACGGTGAGCCGCACTGCCTCGCTGAGCTGCAGTACGGCGAGCCACGCTGTCTCGCTGTGCTGCAGTACGACGAGCCGCACTGTCTCGCTGTGCTGCAGTACGGCGAGCCACGCTGTCTCGCGCATCACGGTAGTGGTGACTCAACAGCACGACACCCGCGGGACGCGCGAGCTGCACGCTTATCGATCCCGAACCGAAATCGGCAGACGACGGCTGAGCCGCCGAGGCCCGGCCCAATACAATGTGCTCCCGCCAGAGTTTCCCGGCTACCGGTCCGCTCCCTTGGCCGCGCGCTCAGGGGTCACCTGCGGAGGGCCGCACTGACCTGAAGTGGATTGGTGTGTCACGATCTGAGTGTGCATGACTCCTGTGCGTATTGACCACTGCACGCACTGCACGATTTGTTTGCAATGATTTAATAGTCACGAGCTCATTGTGGATCTGATGTAACCTAATCATGTTGGCTTTAATCAGATTGAAGTCGTGCGACAGTCGATCCGCTGCTCAGGGAATACGGATTCATTCTGTTTTTTCTTGTGATGCCAAGAATAAGCTATCAAAATAAGATGAAGGCACATTAGACGGAAACCATACATTGTTGATTGACACATCCCTATATATATATATATATATATATATATATATATATATATATATATATATATATATATATATATATATATATATATATATAATGTGTGTGTTGCTTTAACTCGCATGCTCACGAATGATATCCTAGTTGCCTAGTAATCTGCTCCATGGGCTTCCCCGATGGGATCCGTCCATTACGTCGGAACCCATGGACAGCATCGGTATTCCTTGTCAAAACGGACGAGCCGCCGAGTCTAGCGCACGGTCTGATACTGCCATTGATATGGCAGGAAACGGCTCTCATAGTCTCTGCGGCAGGGTCAGTTTTCTGCCCGCCCAGTCACGCCTGGAACGGAGGGTCGGTACTGTTCCAGCCTGTAAGATCAGGACAGGAACGGAGGGTCGGTACTGTTCCAGCCGGTCAGATCAGGACGGGAACGGAGGGTCGGTACCGTTCCAGCCGGCGCGATCAGGTCTGGAACAGAGGGTCGGTACCGTTCCAGCCGGCGCGATCAGGTCTGGAACGGAGGGTCGATACCGTTCCAGCCGGCGCGATCAGGTCTGGAACGGAGGGTCGGTACTGTTCCAGCCGGTCAGATCAGATCGGGAACGGAGGGTCAGTTTTGTTTCAGCAGGTCAGGTCAGGTGGGGAATGTGTCGGCTGGGCGGCGGTGTGGGTGGCTCAGTGGCACGTACGCCTCGGATTATGCTGACGCCATCGAATAGAACGGCCCGAACGGGTGGTTCATTATGGAGTCCAGCAATGCGCCCGTGACATCAGCCGTGGTCATATAGAGGTACACAACAAGTAGCGGCCGGATCACGGTGAAGGGCCTGGTGACATTCTCCTTTCACCCTCCCCCTGCATGCCCCCAAGTTGGCTGTTTTTTTTAGTAAAATTGCCCTTATTCGCAATTTGTGGAAAACTTGATTTTTCTCATAATTCGGCCTACGCACTAAAATACCCAACGTGTGTGATCTTGTTGTGCCTCCGCCTTATATTGGTAATCCCCTTTCAAGGATGTGCTCATCTCTTTCACACGAGTCTACACCCCTTCCACGTGAGTATACACCCCTTTCCGCGCGAGTCTACACCCCTTCCACGTTAGTATACACCCCTTTCCGCGCGAGTCTACACCCCTTTCCATGAGAGTCATCACCTATAGAGCACATGGGCTTCAGTTGCCCTTGCCTACTGGCCGGCTCGAGGGAATATGAGATTCATACCAGTCACCGTCACAAGCACAAGATGATGAGCAAAACTATCGATCGACCATACGTTGCAAATACAACATTAGGCTGACCCATGATCACGCTCCCACACCCACACCCACACCCACACCCACATCCACAGCCCATTCCCTCGTTGGGGTCTCCAACAAGCTGTCGAGCTTGTGAACTCGCCTGCAAACTTTGCCGAATCCTATCATTATCTCTATGAATGGATGAATGGATGTATGAAAGGAAGCGTCTTAAGATTGCTTTTCCACCTACGACCACCTCCTCAGCACTGTATCCGTCCTTGCTGCCCCGGCCCTACCTGACCCAGCAGCTTGGTCCGCTACTGACAGTCGTCCCTACTGCCCTGGTCTTACCTGACCCAGCAGCTTGGTCCGCTACTGACAGTCGTCCCTACTGCCCTGGTCTTACCTGACCCAGCAGCTTGGTCCGCCACTGACAGTCGTCCCTACTGCCCTGGTCCTACCTGACCCAGCAGCTTGGTCCGCCACTGACAGCCGCCCCTACTGCCCTGGTCTTACCTGACCCAGCAGCTTGGTCCGCCACTGACAGCCGTCCCTACTGCCCTGGTCTTACCTGACCCAGCAGCTTGGTCCGCCACTGACAGCCGTCCCTGCTGCCCCGGCCCTACCTGACCCGGCGGCTCGGTCCGCCACTGACAGCCACAACACGCCGGCGGATATTTTGCGCTCTTGGCACTGGTGCGGGCTAAAAATGTCACGCCACCGGTCTCCCAGCGGCGCCGCTCCTGCGGCAGACGGGCCGCCGACTGAAACGGCTGCCGCGGCGATGATGTCAGAGCATGGTGTACTATGTTGGTACCAAGTCCACCACGTGTACCCTGCCCACCACGGCAGTACCCACCACACCACGGCAGTACCCAGCCCACCACGGCAGTACCCAGCCCACCACGGCAGTACCCAGCCCACCACGGCAGTACTCCCCCACCACGGCAGTACCCAGCCCACCACGGCAGTACTCCCCCACCACGGCAGTACCCAGCCCACCACGGCAGTACTCCCCCACCACGGCAGTACCCAGCCCACCAAGGCAGTACCCCCCACCACGGCAGTACCCAGCCCACCACGGCATCCCCACCACGGCGTCCCACCACGGCAGTACCCAGCCCACCACGGCAGTACCCCCACCACGGCAGTACCCAGCCCACCACGGCAGTACCCCCCACCACGGCAGTACCCAGCCCACCACGGCAGTACCCCCCACCACGGCAGTACCCAGCCCACCACGGCAGTACCCAGCCCACCACGGCAGTACCCAGCCCACCACGGCAGTACCCAGTCCACCACGGCAGTACACCCCCACCACGGCAGTACCCAGCCCACCAGAGCAGTACTCCCCCACCACGGCAGTACCCAGCCCACCACGGCAGTACCTAGCCCACCACGGCAGTACTCCCCCACCACAGCAGTACCCAGCCCACCACGGCAGTGCCCAGCCCACCACGGCAGTACCCAGCCCACCACAGCAGTACTCCCCCACCACGGCAGTACCCAGCCCACCACGGTAGTACCCAGCCCACCACGGCAGTACCCAGCCCACCACGGCAGTACTCCCCCACCACGGCAGTACTCTCCCACCACGTGTCATCCGTTTTCTTCTATTATAGTACAACCGGTTTAAGTCTTGGAAATACCAACACATAGCCATGATCGTCTTGTTTTGAACTGCCAGGTGGTGCATTCCTATGATTCCTGTCCAGACCAGGTCAGCTGCCTCGTGGATCGACACCGGGCCAGACGTGGTACCCCGTGGGTCAGGTCCGGGCCAGACGTGGTACCCCGTGGGTCAGGTCCGGGCCAGACGTGATGCCCTGTGGGTCAGGTCCGGAACCAGACGTGGTACCCCGTGGGTCAGGTCCGGGCCAGACGTGGTACCCCGTGGGTCAGGTCCGGGCCAGACGTGGTGCCCTGTGGGTCAGGTCCGGGCCAGACGTGGTACCCCGTGGGTCAGGTCCGGGCCAGACGTGGTACCCCGTGGGTCAGGTCCGGGCCAGACGTGGTACCCCGTGGATCAGGTCCGTAACCAGACGTGGTACGCCGTGGATCAGGTCCGGGCCAGACGTGGTGCCCTGTGGGTCAGGTCCGAGCCAGACGTGGTACCCCGTGGGTCAGGTCCGGGCCAGACGTGGTACCCCGTGGGTCAGGTCCGGGCCAGACGTGGTACCCTGTGGGTCAGGTCCGTAACCAGACGTGGTACCCCGTGGGTCAGGTCCGGGCCAGACGTGGTATCTCGTGGGTCAGGTCCGGGCCAGACGTGGTGCCCTGTGGGTCAGGTCCGGGCCAGACGTGGTGCCCTGTGGGTCAGGTCCGGAGCCAGACGTTGGTCGGACCCCGCGGGTCAGGTCCGGGCCAGACGTGATGCCCTGTGGGTCAGGTCCGGGCCAGACGTGGTACCCCGTGGGTCAGGTCCGGGCCAGACGTGGTACCCCGTGGGTCAGGTCCGGGCCAGACGTGGTACCCCGTGGGTCAGGTCCGGGCCAGACGTGGTACCCTGTGGGTCAGGTCCGGGCCAGACGTGGTACCCCGTGGGTCAGGTCCGGGCCAGACGTGGTGCCCTGTGGGTCAGGTCCGGGCCAGACGTGGTACCCTGTGGGTCAGGTCCGGGCCAGACGTGGTACCCCGTGGGTCAGGTCCGGGCCAGACGTGGTACCCCGTGGGTCAGGTCCGGGCCAGACGTGGTACCCCGTGGGTCAGGTCCGGGCCAGACGTGTACCCTGTGGGTCGGTACCCTGTGGGTCAGGTCCGGGCCAGACGTGGTACCCTGTGGGTCAGGTCCGGGCCAGACGTGGTACCCCGTGGGTCAGGTCCGGGCCAGACGTGATGCCCTGTGGGTCTGGTCCGGAACCAGACGTGGTACCCCGTGGGTCAGGTCCGGGCCAGACGTGGTACCCCGTGGGTCAGGTCCGGGCCAGACGTGGTACCCTGTGGGTCGGTCCGGGACCAGACGTGGTACCCGTGGGTCAGGTCCGGGCCAGACGTGATGCCCTGTGGGTCTGGTCCGGAACCAGACGTGGTACCCCGTGGGTCAGGTCCGGGCCAGACGTGGTGCCCGATGACTCACACAGTAGCGAGCAGCAGTGTCGCATGTGTCGGTGCGGCGGCCGCGCCGAATGGCCTGACCTTGTCTGGTCATCAACAAGCTGCGCCCCAGCCCCACATCTGAGATCGGCTCCAATCGAGGCCCGGGCTGCCAGGAGACAGTCGACGCCACCGGCGTGGATGTCCCTGCCCTCCACACCCTCACTGGCGGCACCTCTGGGCAGGCACCCTCCCTGTTCTCCTCTACCCCTCCCACCAACACCGCCGGCACCTCTTGGGCAGGCACCCCTCCCTGTTCTCCCCTACCCCTCCCTATCACGCCATCGGCATCTCTGGAGTAGATACCCCTCCCTGCCCTCTCCTACCCCTCCCGCCCCCACCGTCTGCACCTCTGGAGCGGACACTCCTGCCTGCCCTACGTCTCTTCCTCCCCTCACCGTCGATACCTCTGGAGCAGATCCCCTCCCTGCCCTCTCCCTCCCTCCTGGCCTCTCCTCCCTCCCCTCCCCCCCTGGCCTCCCTCCTGCTTCCTCCCTCCTTGACCTCTCCCTCCCTCCCTGCCCTCTCCTCCCTCCCTGGCTCTCCCCCTCCCTGCCCTCTCCCTCCCCTCCCTCCCCTCTCCCTCCCCTCCCTGCCCTCTCCCTCCCTCCCCCCCTCCCTCTCTTCCTCCTCTCCTGTCCTCCCTCCCCCTGCTCCCCCCCCCCCCTCCCTCCCTGCCCTCCCTCCCCTCCCTCCCTCTTCCTCCCCTCCCTGCCCTCTGCCTCCCCTCCCTGCCCTCTCCCCTACACCTCCCACACACACCGTCGGCACCTATCAAGCTTGACGTGCTTCCCACCTCGTGACGGCCCCTGTTGCCCGGCCCGCCGCCCGCGCCGTGCGTGTTCAGGCTCGAGTTCCACCTCACGCTTCACGCGTCACAATACGGCGCGTGTTGGCACACAATGATGACAAGCGCACGTGCCGCTGGCCGTCACGCGGCACAGAATACAGGCGTGGAAGGTCACGCCCACGAACGAGGGGATTGTTGCACAGTGAGAACGAAGTATGATCGCTCCCGCCCGTGCCAAACCCCTCCATTATACATATATGTGGAGGTGTTGGGAAGTTGGAGGCGGTGGCATTGGTTCGTGCGTATGCGACTGTGCGTATATTTGAATCATTGTCACATACGGGCGCCCACATAGCTCCCTGCTCATATTCATATTCTCAGTTGGCTCGGCGGCGAACAACGAACGTCTACGTAAAAGCACACCGGTTTGCGCCGGCAGCTCCTATGATGAGATGCGCAACAAGCTAACTCAGCGGTGAAATGGCGGCCGAATGTCCAGAATCGAGGGATGAATTGGGGGCATTTGGAGAGGTCCATTGGCGATGAAGTATATGGAATTAATCTGATTTGTTGCCATCTACGAGAACAAAGCGCATCAGTTTCTCCATGGTACCGGTCTACGTGTACAACTGTAGTGTTGTATTTTGTTGGGTATATTTTTATATTTTTTAGTAGTGTAGTATGTATATTTTTGGGTCCCTCTAATCGGGGATTTTCTGAGTGAACACTCAGCCCTACGCACACGCGGCATCCAAAACAGTGGCTTCATTTGTTTTCTAGCACCGTTGCTGGACAGTGGATAGTGGACAGGGGATAGTGGACAGGGTAGTGGACAGTGGATAGTGGATAGTGAGCAGCGTATAGTTGACAGTGAATAGTAAACAGTGGATGGTGGACAGCGGTTGGTTGACAGTCTCGTTCTTCTGCCTACTCCCGGATTCCCCGCCCCATCACATCGAGCGCGTCCTGGGTATCCGGATTTCCCTGGTCCGGTGAATAGTTACCGTTGCGATGTCATCAGGTGAGGACGCGTCCTCCGGTCGCGTCACCGGATATAAGGATCTGTTAGCCGGATCATGTCCGTGAGCCGCATGCCGTTGGCACTGGTAGGTCGGCATCGATCCGTGACACGGCCCAGTTGCGGTCATCGCCCAGCTAGGAGCCGGCCGACGAAAAGTCAGCCGGGGGTGAGATTTGAACGGGAGCGCTCGTACTCGAAATAATCGAATCGAAATCCCGGCGGCCGACGGCGCCGCCGGGATGGTCCAGCGTTGTTGCTGCTGTTACGGCTCCAGCAGTATCGGTGCTCACATGTCGGCTGTTGCAGGCGGTGTTACGGTCCTAGCAGTATCGGTGCTCACATGTCGGCTGTTGCTCACATGTCGGCTGTTGCTCACGTGTCGGCTGTTGCTCACGTGTCGGCTGTTGCCTTATGTCGGCTGTAGTGTATGTGGCTGTTGTGGCGGTGTTACGGTCCCAGCAGTATCGGTGCTCACGTGTCGGCTGTTGCAGGCGGTGTTCGGTCCCAGCAGTATCGGTGCTCACATATCGGCTGTTGCAGGCGGTGTTACGGTTCAGCAGTATCGGTGCTCACATATCGGCTGTTGCAGGCGGTGTTGCGGTCCCAAGTATCAGTTATGTTGGCTGTTGCAGGCGGTGTTACGGTCCCAGCAGTATCGGTGCTCACATGTCGGCTGTTGTTTGGGTCTAGCAGTATCGGTGCTCACATGTCGGCTGTTGCTCACATGTCGGCTGTTGCTCACGTGTCGGCTGTTGCTCACGTGTCGGCTGTTGCTCACGTGTCGGCTTTTGCAGGATATGAGCCGCACGCCGACCAGGGCTGGCGGCTGGAGGAGGCCCGAGGCCCCTTCGGTCGCCACCGTCTGCTTCGACCCGGCGACGCTGCGGAAGCGACTGACGCCGCTGCAGTACCGGATCACACAGGACAGGGCCACCGAACGGTGAGAACGCCACTGGGCTGTGAACTGGGCTGTGGCTGGCAGTGGACAGACCACTGGTCTGTGGTCGGCGGTGGGCATGCTTCTGGTCTGTTTCTGGCGGTGGGCACGCCACCGGTATGTGAACTGGTCAGACCACTGGTCTGTGGCTGGCGATGGGCACGTTACTGGTCTGTGGCTGGCGGTGGGCATGCTTCTGGTCTGTTTCTGGCGGTGGGCACGCCACCGGTATGTGAACTGGTCTGTGGCTGGCGGTGGGCACGTTACTGGTCTGTTGCTGGCGGTGGGCAGACCACTGGTCTGTGGTTGGCGGTGGGAAGACCACTGGTCTGTGGTCTGTGGCCATACCACGGGACAACAGGAGCCAACGGTGCCAGACCACGGGACAACAAGGAACCAGCCGTGCCAGACCACTGGATAACAGGGAGCCAACGGTGCCAGTCGGCGACCGGGTCTGAACGGTGTTGTCTCACAGTCGGTGTCCAATGTATGCCACGTGCTGACACGGGCCGCGCTGTCCTGTCCAACGTTCACGGACACGAGGTGAAGACCTGGCCGCGCCGCGCCGGCCCAGCCGATGGAATGGGGTCACGGATATAGTCGGGCCGGCGGCGACTCGGTCCACCTGACACCGTGTCGACACCGACGGCCACCTGGCTCCTGACGGCCGCACTGCGGTGCTCAGGCAACCGCCGGCACGCTCGGTGCTCATAGTCCAGCCGGCTGTAACCGGGGGGGGGGGGTCAATCGCTGGCGGTGGGTTGTCTGCCGAGGTGGAGAGCTGTTCGGATCGGCTCGGCGTGCCCCCGCGGCTGTGTGTGGCTCCACTCGTCGGCTTCGTTAGCCGGCACCATCGCCATAGCAGCCGAGTACCGTGACCGCAACGCCCGCCAGGGTCGGGACCTGTGCGTCCCCAGGTCGCGGACAGAGATGGGCGGGCGCCGTTTTTGCTCTCGAGGCCCTGCCCTGTGCGACGAGCTTCCGTACGAGCTGAAGCGACGGCCAGTTCCCCTGTTCAGTCGCAGCATTAGGCAGCATCTGTGCGTGTGACTGGACTGACTGTTCTGATCGTACCTGCCAACTTCTGAGCGTACCTGCTGACTCTTTCCGTATCGCTGGTATGAACAATTGTTATGTAAGTTCTCATGCGCACCTGTGACAGCCCTTATTTACTGATGGCCTTTGTTTTCAAACTCGACAATAGGCTGTAATAGTCACAAATCTATTGTGTATGTCCGGAATATATGTTCTTGTCTTTAGCTTTCGATGTGCAGATGTTTCCGCCATGTTTTGTTCCATGGAATGTCAAGCGGGGGGAACTTTTGCCAAGCTCGTTACTGGGAATTGGCAGATGTCTCTGATTAGCTGGACTGACAGCTGTGATCCGGTCACTGTGACCGCCGGCTGCTGACCGGTCACTGTGACTGCCGGCTGCGGACCGGTCACTGTGACTGGCGGCTGCGGACCGGTCACTGTGACTGGCGGCTGCGGACCGGTCACTGTGACTGCCGGCTGCGGACTGATCATTGTGACCGGCGGCTGCTGACCGGCCACTGTGACTGCCGGCTGCGGACCGGTCACTGTGACTGGCGGCTGCGGACCGGTCACTGTGACTGCCGGCTGCTGACCGGTCACTGTGACTGCCGGCGGTCACTGTGACTGGCGGCTGCGGACCGGTCACTGTGACTGCCGGCTGCGGACCGGTCACTGTGACTGCCGGCTGCGGACCGGTCACTGTGACTGCCGGCTGCGGACCGGTCACTGTGACTGCCGGCTGCGGACCGGTCACTGTGACTGCCGGCTGCGGACCGGTCACTGTGACTGCCGGCTGTGGACCGGTCACTGTGACTGGCGGCTGCGGACCGGTCACTGTGACTGGTGCATCGGTGTGGTGGCCTGCATTCTTGTTGGATGACTGTTCGGCAAATCCTTGTGCCGAGGAAAAATAGCCAGTGGCGTATGTTTTGTCCTGTCTTGCTGCTATAGTAAGTAAGTACCTTGCATTGGTATCTGTGGAAGGCTTTATTCTACTCAACATATGTAATTCATGCTGGTGCTATCTTCTATAAGTATGGCTTATAATTCACGATATATTGGCATGCAATTTGACATTTCTTCCTGAGCCTGCCAGCTTAGAGATATCTCAGGTCGGTTCTATCCATGGTGTGATCTCGATATGCACCGATGTGTGGTCTGATCTTCACCTCTCCCGCAGGCCCTTCTCGGGTCGGTTCAACCAGCACCGAGAACCGGACGTGTACCACTGCGTGATCTGACCTTCACCTCTCCCGCAGGCCCTTCTCGGGTCGGTTCAACCAGCACCGAGAACCGGACGTGTACCGCTGCGTGATCTGACCTTCACCTCTCCCGCAGGCCCTTCTCGGGTCGGTTCAACCAGCACCGAGAACCGGACGTGTACCGCTGCGTGATCTGACCTTCACCTCTCCCGCAGGCCCTTCTCGGGTCGGTTCAACCAGCACCGAGAGCCGGGCGTGTACCGCTGCGTGGTCTGCGGTCAGGATCTGTTCTCGTCGCGGACAAAATACGACTCCGGCTCCGGCTGGCCGAGCTTCTACGACGTGCTGGAGCGGTGCCAGGTCACCCTGAAGCCCGACCTCTCCCACGGTCAGCTCGCACGCCGGCCGACGCGGTCGGCCGGGTCGGGGGTCGCCGGTCGGTCGGGTCGGGGTCGCCGGTCGGCCGGGTCGGGGGTCGGCGGTCGGCCGGGTCGGGGGTCGCCGGTCGGTCGGGTCGGGGTCGCCAGCCGGCCGGGTCAGGGGTCGCCGGTCGGCCGGGTCGGGGGTCGCCGGTCGGCTGTGTCGGGGGTCGCCGGTCGGTCGGGTCGGGGTCGCCGGTCGGCCGGGTCGGGGTCGCCGGTCGGTCGGGTCGGGGGTCGCCGGTCGGCCGGGTCGGGGTCGGCGGTCGGCCGGGTCGGGGGTCGCCGGTCGGCCGGGTCGGGATCGCCGGTCGGTCACCCCTGATGCCGGCACGCCGGTGGGTCTGGCACGCTTCCCGCTGGCAGGCAGCCGCTGACACCTGCGCCTGCCGAAGCTGTTGACGCAGCAGAATCTGCTCTGATGCCGCATCATAGCATGACATAACTTGCTTGGCTTGGCGCCGCTCCTGATCACAGTTGGCCTGCTGCGGTGCCGCGAGTCTCACCTCGGCTTGGAGTTCTTAGTGTGTGACATGAAGACAAGTCCGTGCAAGGACTCCAAGAATGTGCGTATCGCTGCGTGGCGGGATACAACATTCCTGACGTCGAGTCTTGGCTGGCTGTGGGAAGAATGTTAAAGTGTCACCACAGTAGCACACGCACACATGAAAGCACGAATAAACTGGACCCGTTCCCATAAACACCAAAACAGTACCAGACGTCTGGCATGATTACGGCATTGACAACAACAGGCTGAAGATGGTGCGGTACACAGTGTCGCACGTGGGCCAGCCTGATCATGATACGGGGGCATGTTTCGCCTGGGTGTGCTACGTGAGGGTTCCACTTGAGATGCTTGCCATGTTTATTGTTTATTGGGTGGTTCACGACGCACCTTATGCACATTCACGGCTAATGGCGCCGCCCACACTGTTTCGCCGGCGGGCCGCGGGATTCGGAAATGTCCCGAGCGGCGCTAGTGTCGAACCCGGAACCTTTGGTACCCGGAGCCAAACACCTTAACCACTTGGCCATCCCCACCCCTGCTTGCCATGCACCACCCCAATGTTTCTCAGTGGTGTAACATGTTCAGTCGCCGATAACCCCTGTCCTTCCGTTAATTTCCCTGTCGATATCCGCTGTCCATGCTGTTGAATGATGTCAGGTCGTGTCACCATGGGTGGAGACTTATGCAGTTTCGACCCTGTGCTCCGAACAAATTTGAACTTGTGCCTACAGCCTGGACCTTATGCTAGCCTGGACTATGCTAGGTGTTCTGGACCCAAGGTATGTGGGTGGAGTTTCTTTTTCAGTTGGGAGGGCTTGAGCCTATCACACCCAACATCGTTGAACATTAACATGGATCATATGGGTGTTGACTGTGGCATCAAAATCTTCTAGTCCATATAACGTTGTTTTCAAACTTCCCTGACCTTGTCGAGGTGCATTGTAGCCCACTCACACCCCACCCCCACCTCACCCCATCCAGTCTCAAGAGAGGTGTCTGCCAGTACGTGGGGTTAACAACCATGCCTTTGTCTCAGTGGGCGGCAACCTGCTGCTGCTGGTCGCCAACCCAGACATGGAGCGGACTGAGGTCAGTTGCGCGCGATGCTCCGCCCACCTCGGTCACGTGTTCAGCGACGGACCGAAGCCGACGGGCAAGCGCTACTGCGTCAACTCCGAGTCGCTGGACTTCCGACGGGACGACTCCATCGACGTGGTCGACGGGAAAGTCGAGTTTGCCAAAGGCTCGTGCAAACTGAACGGGTCGTGCGGCGCGGTGCCGAAGAAGAACAGTGCTTCCATCTCGTAGGAGGCGGTGAACTACAGTTTTTCGCAGGTGGCGCTGGTGTGACGCGAATGAGGTTGCTTGGCAGCGGTTCCCGGAGTCGACCGACACCGACGGCAGCTTTTTTGTCGGCCGTAGTTGTGTGGCGTATTTTGTCGCGCTAGCTATTGCGTGACGTATG
Organism: Imbricaverruca yamaguchii; assembly: GCA_034440575.1. NCBI lineage: Eukaryota > Metazoa > Arthropoda > Thecostraca > Neoverrucidae > Imbricaverruca > Imbricaverruca yamaguchii. Next base: position 3,315,105 of record JAOTOL010001657.1, read on the forward strand.
TGTCGCCAGCTATTGCGTGACGTATTTTTGCCGCCAGCTATTGCGTGACGTATTTTTGCCGCGGCAATTGTGTGACGTATTTTTGTCAGCAGGAATTGCGTGAGGTGTTTCGTAATGGGGATTAGAACACGTGCCATCATTTGTGGCAATGGCGCGCGTGAGGGTGAGTCTCCGTGTTTGACCAATGAAGTCGGGGGTGGGTGCTGTGGGTGACATTATAAATATCTGCAGACTGTTCAAACCACTGTATAACCATTGCATTCTGCTGTATAACCACTGCAGTTGATGCGCCCTAAAACCCAAATAAATAACTGACTGTTCAAACCAGATATAACACGAGATATGACTTCGGAATGACGTTTCCATTGCATCGGTTATTTAATTTACCCATATGTCTTCCTAGAACCGTTATTGAATGCTCTCAAGTAGGTGTGGTTAAGGCAACGATTTTAAGCTTGAAAGGAATTGTTTTAAAGGGTACGTAGTATTGTGAAAACGTCAAATTTTCTCACATAAGTTGTTGCGTACGTCCCTGGATCCTGCGTACGTCCCTGGATTGATTTGCACCTCTAGTTTGAGAAAGGAAAAATTATCGGAGAAGGTGAATTATAGCGTTGGGGCTGTATCATGAAGGGCAATGTGGCGGATAGGTTACCACTTGTTAGTTGCATTTACCATTGCATCTATGGAAGCTGCATCGAGCTAACGGACCAAAAAAACATTGCCACCCCTCCCCAGCTGTTCGGGTCTGGCGAAACTTAATCAGTGAGAAAACCTGCGAGTATGAATTTTGTACTTGAACTGCATTAAAGATATCAAGGTACTCGCTGTGCAACCAAAGTCACACTAGTCGTAGGTGGATCCAGCAAGCCAGGGGCGAATCTTCATAACCGTTGCATACTCGGATGGATACAAAGAAGTCGTTCAAACAATTGCACTTTACCTAACATATTGGCTCAAAGATGTTATTTACAGTCACGAAACCGGCACATTTGACACCATCATGTGATGTATTTTCCTATCGGTTATGTTTTTTTACCACCATACATTTTTTTTCGGAGATACTGTGGAATGGGGAGTGAAGGCATACACGGCTCCCTCTCCATCCGTCTCTGGTGGTTAAATATGTCTAGCTGAAACAGGTTAACACCCACAGTGTAGGTAATATTTTGACCGCCCCTGCCCCCAAGGTTTTTCTCAACCAACTCCTGGTCACGCTAATTTTGTATGCCTATTTCATTTTTGTATGATTAGGTCGTCAAATTTGACATTTAATATTTTATTTTGGGAATGAAGTTTCAAGATAAGCAAACGTATTTGATATATTTTTATCCGAAACATTCTTTAAAAAAAGGAAGACATTTGGTTTTGCTCTGGTGACACTCATTAGCAGTTCCTGGGCGCCATCTGTTTAAAAAGGTGTCGCCTTCAACAGTTCGTCACATGTTTTCAGGTATTCTAACTTTACATGATCGATGACCTTGACTTTGCATGCGTCGCCTGCGTTGAGCTAAGTCTCCAGTTTGCACTTCATTAGCATCGAAGCACGAAATCGCATTTGTTTTTCGACCACGGTGCAGAGACAATGGTGCAAATCTGTGACCGACTACACCCGCCATTCGCCTATGTGACCTGACCCACAAGGTCAGCAAGGAGATCGATAAAATTGTTTCGAATAACTCCGAAAGATCAATGATGGGGTCACATGATGTCGCTTGCTGCATCTCTATCTTGCATAGACAAAAAATAGCGGGATGGAAAATAACCCCCCCCCCACTCCGGCACTGCGAGGAGTAAAACATCGCCCCGAACGAGCCAGGGGCGGATCTAGGAATTGCCATGGTGGCCACATGTCCGGAGGGGCGCCGCTCCAAAAGTACCTGGAAGTGTACGGCAAAGTACGGCTTTGTATTCAAAGCGGTTCCTCTGGCTGAGAGATTCGAAGGGGGTGCGCTCGAGCCTTCTCGGAGGGGCGCCTTTTCCCGGCCGGAAGGGCGGCCCCATCCATTTGTGTCCGGCCCTGACTCGAGGCTTATTAACGGTTAGCGAAAAGGGACGTGAACGAGCGAAAGTGGAAGTGGAAACGATGAAGTTGATGCGAGCACAACCTAGCTGCCATTAACACCCCGAGTGTGGATACCGACATCGATGAATCGACACGTTTGATGAATATTCATTGTTGGACCTCAGATTGGCTAGCATGCCCTTTTCCTGCTCGTAATGTCTATTTTAGTAACACGTATTCAGCATTTCAGCACACGTAGGCGACAACTGCAGGAATGACAAAGCGGCAGCAACAGCGTACAGGAGGCGCACAGCGAGCGCTGGGATTACCGCTGTTGTGCTGCACTCTGGCTTTGGAGCTGATATTGTACTATTATCAGGTGTAGCAAAGCGTTGGACCTGGGCATTATCGTGTCATTACACATCCATGGGGCACGACCGCAGCTGGACACCAGCTGAACACCAGCTGAACACCAGCTGAACACCAGCTGAACACCAGCTGAACACCAGCTGAACACCAGCTGAACACCAGCTGAACACCAGCTGAGCACCAGCTGAACACCAGCTGAACACCAGCTGAACACCAGCTGAACACCAGCTGAACACCAGCTGAACACCAGCTGAACACCAGCTGAGCACCAGCTGAGCACCAGCTGAACACCAGTTGAACACCAGCTGAGCACCAGCTGAGCACCAGCTGAACACCAGCTGAACACCAGCTGAACACCAGCTGAACACCAGCTGAACACCATGGCGTCCACCTACCCTCTAAGGTTGGTGACCTGAATTTCTGAGTAATCTGATCATGGTTAGGCACGGTGCGGGGAATATTGTATCTTCGTCACGTGCTTTATCCTATGGTTATTTTTCGGTCTAGCGGAGTTTTGTGCGTTCTGTAGGGTGTTGTCGCTTTGTTATTCCTGAAGATGTCATCATTGCTATATGATGTTTGCAGTCGATGCGCCCCTAAGCTACAATACAATACAGAAAATGTCATCAACGCGTCACAAAACTTTGATTTTGTGTCGCTAATAGTGGACAATATTTGTAATAAGTGCCTCTGAACAGCGGAAGGAGGAAATGCTGACAGCCAATCTGAGATATAACGATAATTAGCGATGTAAAATACACACACACACATGCATACATATATATCTGATATATATACACGAAACTTCCATGCACAAAACTTTATATCTGGCGCTTGCCACTTTTGGAGTTGCTCGAAGCCCGCTCGCGAGTTTGCGTTTGGTATATGTTTTCTGGCTGGTGATTGCTTTGACCTGAAGCAATGCTTAGTTGTTTGTTCCCGTGTACTATGTATCGAATTGAATTGCCTAATGAAAATATATTATTCTACTTGGCTGCAATTGTAAGGACGATTCGTATACGGCATGACAGACCAGGTGTGATAAACCGTGAAAAAGGTTCATATATGGCGCGACAAGTCCTGAGGAAGGTCCGTATATGGCGCGACAAGTCCTGAGGAAGGTACGTATATGGCGTGAAAACCCATGTGCGCGATCGGAACTGCACTATCACCTTTATCTGAACGATTAGGTCGCAAGAAGTGTTTTGCGCGCCTGCTAGCTGGCGGGTGCTTCTGCACAGCACCTATATCGGACCTGCACACAATGAGCGCAGAGTACACGTCCTGGTGGGCCCCCGAAGGTGTGCCCCCCCCCGTGTGGTGCGGACGGCAGCCGCCGGTACGCTGCCTGACGCGCGGGTTTTCGACTGTGGGTGTGGTCGAACGGCGGCCTGCTGCATTGGACAGCTGCTCCATGTCGTCACCAGGGAAGGCTGAACCGATGGATGACGTCACTGGGAAGAGCCGAGCTGATGGATGATGTCAGCAGCTGTGGTCAGTGGCGGATTCAGCAGAGCAGGTGACCAGTACCAGTTGGGCAAGCGATTAGCCGTGCCGAGCTGATGGATGACGTCAGCAGCTGTGGTCAGTGGCGGATTCAGCAGAGCAGGTGACCAGTTGGGCAAACGATTAGCCGAGCCGGGCTGAAGCAGGTCACTGGTTCCACGGGCCTGTTCAGGGTGCGAAAAGTCAACCCTCGCAACCGAACACAAAATTTGCGAGTTGGTATCTAATCGCAACTGGCACTCCCTGAGACATCGTTCATTCTGATCCGGGATTATTTTATAATTTATTCACGTGTTACGTGTTAGGCTAAGCCTTCCTCGTTCCCAAGTACACCTAAGAGGCATCTTCGTTTTCAACGTTCGTCTGACTGCAGGTGTCAATGGTTGCCTACATTTAGCTGCAAGTGCATATATATGTGCATATGCATATGCATACGTATATATATATATATATATATATATATATATATATATATATATATATATATATATATATATATATATCCCATTTTCCATCCTACTCCGCTATCTCCATATCCCCTTTCCATATTCCACCTCAGGAAAAGAAGGAAGATCGTGAATATACAATTACATACATATATTTGGATATCTATATATATATATATATATATATATATATATAATATTATGTTTACGATTTTCCTTTCTCCTGAGGAAGCATAGTGGAATGAGGATAGCGGAGTAGTATGGAAAATGGGATTTCGCAACTGCTCATTGATCAGTGTTGCGACCTGGTGTCGCTCTCGTTAATGAATAGTGTTCCCAGTTGCCGTCCTTTTATGTTGTAGCAAGACGATCGAGACGGTGTGAACTGAACAGCGCACGCACCATGCAATTTGTCCAGGGACTGGTGCAGTGGCGCAGCCAGGGGTTTCCTAGGCCCGATCCAAAAATAATATGTAATTGAAAAGAGACGTGTGTCAGCGCGTCTCCTTTAGGGTGGTGAAATTCTGAAAACGTTTTGTTTGATCAAGCGTGGCTTTCGTTGGTAAGGGTGAGGGCGAGCCAGCTCCTCTCCTTTTGAGCTGCGCCCCTGGACTAATGCTATTTCGATTTCCATGTTTTTTGTTGTTGTGATTGATGGCCAATAAGCTACCCGATGAATTCCCGGGCACCGATCTCCATAAACCGTTAATTCCCAGCTGCCTGATGGTCTCGTATTGTTTGCTCCAGCACATTTGCTAGTTTCCCAACATTTGCTGGTTCCCCACATTTCCCCATCCTCTGTCCAATTTTATACATTGAGTGGAGATAAATTGGAAAATGTAAAGGTACGCTTTGCATCAATGCTGAGTTTCAGCAGAATTCCGTAGGTGGCTAAATACGGTACACGATGAGACTAGACGTTCCAAAGCTCAGCTTCAAGGCCAATTTGAATAGGTTCTGATGTGCTCGTGTCGGAGCTTGGAAGCCATATAACGACAGCGTCTCCGTTAATTAACCTCCCATTGGCCTGCGGTTTGCCCGACCTCAGCCCATCTCTGACGTCAGCCGTCGCCAGCTGTCCCGCCGCACCTCCTAGTGCATGGCTGGCGATAATGCTAACTGCAATGCATTAATTTCGATCCTAAACATCCACCAAACCAGCCGGACCTGTTGCGAGAGAACGCCAATCCGCCGTATGTCCACGTGGCAGCGACGCGGAGCAATAATCACGAGACTTTGTCGGTGGGATGGTCGGCACGGCCGCCGTTTTTGGAAGTGGCCGAGAGTGGCTACATTATCGCGGCTCGTGTGTAATAGTACTATTTAGGGAAGGGCTTGCTATAAAACTGCCATATTTGGAGTCGAACCTCCATCTCGACACTTCTCCGCGGTCCACGATCTGTGCGTTCGTCGTCGCCGATGTCGTCATTGAGACTCAGACCTTAAGGCCATAAAGCTAAAACAAGGATGACTGCGGCAAAATCTGCACTGTTTGGCCGACGGCAAGAAGTTCATGCGGCACAAAAGATGCCTCACGCTGCTTATGGTGAGCCACGTGAGGTATCTTCACCTGGTACCCGCCCTTAGCCCAAGCTTCAGACGTTTGCATCTTTGATTCCCCCAAAGGTAAGCCAATGGATCATGTACCAGAGGCGTAGGAACGTCCCAGAAAGTGTGTTTGTGTGGGTGGAATACACATTTTGATGTTGATTCTCACCATGCTCGCCATAGCATCAATGTTAAACTTTCATGAAAAGTGGGGGACGTGACACCCTGCCCCCACCTTGTTCTTACACCTATGTCATGTGCGCGCCGTAACCGACACGCCTCGTACATGGAACTGGTCACGTGGAACTCGCCGCCGCCCGGCCCTGCGCCGCTCCGATATCGACCGCCCTCACCCCACCGGACTCCGACACCGTCTGCGGCAGTTGGTGGGAAGGCACCTGGTGATGGGTCTCACCCCACCGGACTCCGACACCGTCTGCGGCAGTTGGTGGGAAGGCACATGGTGATGGGTCTCACCCCACCGGACCCCGACACCGTCAGCGGCAGTTGGTGGGAAGGCACCTGGTGATGGGTCTCACCCCACCGGACTCCGACACCGTCTGCGGCAGTTGGTGGGAAGGCACATGGTGACGGGTCTCACCCCACCGGACCCCGACACCGTCAGCGGCAGTTGGTGGGAAGGCACATGGTGACGGGTCTCACCCCACCGGACTCCGACACCGTCTGCGGCAGTTGGTGGGAAGGCACCTGGTGATGGGTCTCACCCCACCGGACTCCGACACCGTCTGCGGCAGTTGGTGGGAAGGCACATGGTGACGGGTCTCACCCCACCGGACCCCGACACCGTCAGCGGCAGTTGGTGGGAAGGCACATGGTGACGGGTCTCACCCCACCGGACTCCGACACCGTCTGCGGCAGTTGGTGGGAAGGCACATGGTGACGGGTCTCACCCCACCAGGCGACGGTGCTGGGCGCGCCCGCGTCGTGGTGACCGTGGCTGACCCTGGCTGACCTGGTCTGCCGCGGCAGCCACAGGATACACAGGCGCCTACAGGCAGGTCATATTCAAAATGGAGTCGATTTTCTCCAGAGAGTTCCTCCACTGCCAGTCTCGTCCTACACTCACTGAGCAATCCCTTTATATTTTATTCGATGGTTCTCCACTCACTTTATGCGCGATCACGGCTAACGGCCCGGTCCACACTGCTTCACCAGTGGGCCGCGGGATTGGGAAATGTTCCGACTGGTGGGAGTGCGGAACTCGGGACCTTTGGTACCCAGATCTCAACACCTTAACCACTCGCCCCCTCCCCCCCCACGTACAATCCCGGCCAGCGCTTGCCCGTGCCCTCGACTGCAGCCGCTGGCCCGAGCGAAGACATGCCATGCATGACTCATGAAACACGGCAAGGATCTCTGCTGACCAAAGTGCAGACAGCTTTAAAATTGCAGGCTATCTTACGTATTGAAATTATAGGAATCTTGGAATGCAACGTAGTGTTTGTTGTGCCTTACAAAAAAAAGCATTGGAAAAGCAGTCATATTCCATTTCCTTCAATTGCAAATCTGTTCCCATCCAGATCCAGGATTCCGCCTTCTGGCCAGGCTCTTCGGTCTGTGCATAATGGGCGGAGCTATCGTTATCCGGGACATTGCTATGGGCGGAGCCAAACTGGTGCAGGTAGGTGGCGCCGCCACTTGGCAGACTGAGGAAGCGCGAGAAGGTCGATGCCCGATCTCGGGCGCGTGCCGGGCAGGGGCGTAGCTAGGAACGACCTCAACGTCAGGTACTTCGCAACAGCAAAATTAGTTTGGAGGCATTTTACTCTTCGGACCGGTTCTTTCCATGCACGTTCATTGGCGTAACGTTAAGTGCCGAGCACGTTAGAGGACGAGCTCCTCATACCGAGGTGGAGATCCAGCTTCTAGGGGTGTTTTAGCTCTGGCACTGATAGGAGTAGTGGAATACCTGAGGGGGAAGTGGGAAATGTCTTTCTCTCTCTCTCTCTCTCTCTCTCTCTCTCTCTCTCTCTCTCTCTCTCTCTCTCTCTCTCTCTCTCTCTCTCTCTCTCTCTCTCTCTCTCTCTCTCTCTCTCTCTCTCTCTCTCTCTCTCTCTCTCTCTCTCTCTCTCTCTCTCTCTCTCTCTCTCTCTCTCTCTCTCTCTGCTTCGGAAGAAATTAGCATATATTACAAATTAACAATGGCCATCCGTGACTACGGCCATTTTTGTACCTTTCTGTTGTAGTTAGACTTACTTGTAATCTGGAACTTCTGACAGATATGGCCCACTTCAATTACTGATTTAATTTTTATAATTGGGAAAAAGTTGCATTCGAATCCTTGTATTTGAATAACAGTACACAAACAAATGAGGAGGCTTAGAGAGGTTAAACCCAAAAGTAGCCCAAAAAGTTTCTTAGTGAAGCCTAAAAAGTTCCTCCATTCCAGATGAGATCATCGACAAATAGAGTCCTTAAACCGTTCTTGTTAGCAGTCCGAAAGAACAAGCAGACGCACTACTAAAAAATGATTAAGCTATGATAAAGACAAACGTGTCGACAAGCAACCGAAACTACCTAGCTTATCATGTTTAATACAACGAAGAATGGCTCTTAAGTGCTCCTGGGTTTTAGACATTGCCTGAGACGAAATGTACGACCCTAAATATACCACCAGGTGCTGAGTTTACATCAAAAGTAGGGTTAGGGGTTATGCTATATTACTCAGCACCTCCTGGTATATTGAGGGTCGTACATTTCGTCTCACGCGGACTTATTTTGGTAGGGGAAAGTACCTGGGACTTGCTGATTGATAATATTACACTTGATGAATACATGGAAGCCAAAAGAACTGTTCCTTGCACCTGTGTGTGCCCACACTGCACTGTCGCACTGTATCCAGCTTTTAGTGCGTTGTTATAAGTGTAAAATGTATTATTATTTGGTAAAGCTAACTCTGAGGTCCGTGTGGTCCTCTACATAGCATATTTATTTTTGAAGGGAGCGCGAATAACTGACTTAGATAGCACGTGCCCTCGGAGCCAGTGGTTGCTTTCTTTCTCTTTGGTATCGCTTTGACTGCGGTTGAACGTAAAACTTGTTGAAAGACACACAATATCACAATGTGATGATAATCGCATCTCCACACAAGTCAAGTATCATTACTAGTCAAAAATGATGTTGGAATACAAAGAATCAATTTCTATAACATTTTCAAGTCCCATTCAGTTGCATAATGTCCTGCACCTTTGCACACCAGCAAGATCACATCGAAAATGTACAGTCTGGTGCATCCCATAGAACTTAGTGCCGTTGAAATGCAGCTGAAATAGGCCAAACGCCTCATTCAGAACAAAAGCACTGATCCCAAAGTCAATACATGGCACTAATTATACGTACATGGACACCTACTTCAGATGTATAAATACGGGAAAAGAAATTGAGCAACAAAAGCCCGAGTCATTACTCCGCTTGGAATAACGACGCCACGCCTGTCGGGAAGAATTCATACCCATCGCTTTAGAACTAGAAGAAATCTCGCACCTATCGTGTACAAAAATTCCTCATTCCGACATTGGCTTTAGAGAACAGAATTGTCACCTGTGATACTATTTCCCAGCTCACTGTGTGCGAATTAGCGTTTGACAAACTCACAGCATCAATAGCGCCATATTGATAATATTATTGGCTGTCTATTATTTGTACCATTATGTACGCAATGCCAACCGAATATCGCATGCATAATATCATACATCATGATGGTGGAACCGAGTTGGCAAACAAAAATGGAAAAGTTTTTTTTTAACAGGCAAAAAACCGGCGTGCCGCTCCACAGCGTGCGACGCTCCCCGTTGTCCTACGTGTCAGCTGAGCTGGAATGTGGAGCCGAGACGCTGGGAGAGTCCCACATACCGTGTCACAGGGCGGGACGCCCCCTGTTGTCCTGCGTGTGTCAGCTAAATTGGACCGTGCAACTGACACACTGGGGGAGTCCGTTCAAAGGAACATCAAAGGAAGGGAGGTCAAGCACCCTCACGGCAGGCAGCCAAAATCTCTAAAGAGCGCGTGAAATAGATTGAAACTCAGCTGAGAATCTCAGCTAACTACCATGAGCTAGGCAAAAGTTGTATGACAAGACCTTAGGGGTCCACTGAGGCGTCCTCATAGCGTGGAACGGGCACGCACCGCCCCAAGCTTGTGAAGCTTACCATCACGCCTAGAGCGTTTTATGGAGAGGATCGACCCCTCCACTCTATCCAAAATATGTGGTGAGGCCCATTTCATTTAGCCTACACCTACTCCCCCATAGGGCAAGGGTCAACCTCAGGGTGTAAAAATAAATGGCAAGAGGACAAATGTGGAATTTATCACTTAGCACATGACACCATTATCATCACAGCAGCGCGACTGCCTTGCAACGCTGCAGCAATGGTGCATGCAAATGGTTGCTATTATACCCCCGACTGCTTCATTTCCATAGCGCATTCCATGATGTTGCTACGGATAATGTAATCACATCATAGGGTAATCACAGAAAATAGTCTTGGTTAATAAATACATGTATTTCCAATTAAGGTGAATTGCCTAAGCATGCTGCTATATTAACACGTAATATGCATTATCTTATCACATCAATATCGACACGAGCATTACGTTCTGACTTAGTATTGACGCCGCATCAAACGCAAACCCGATAATCTGTGGCGTGAGCCTTGAATGCTTCTTGGACGCAGCCCATGATTAATGGATCTGCCACTGGAATTGCGCACGTCAGGTAGAATATCATGGCGCGTTTTCCGATATTCCTACGATTTGTTTTCCCACACCAAACCAAGCACTCAGAGGTAAGAACAGGGGGAGGACGGAGAGCAGGAAAAGGTAGGGCAGGATTGGTCAACGCTGAGAGCAGCCCCCCTCCCCCCCAAAAAAAAAAAAAAATATATATATATAATGAGGCGGATGAGAGTATAAGGTAGGTGATACAGGCGGTACGGCGTAAGCAGCGCAGGGAAGAATGAAGAACAAGGCAGAGTATAAGGCAGGTGTGAGAGCACAGACTGAGGTAGCAAAAAAGGCAGGCGCAGAGTCAGGATAAAGTGGTTGATGGGCATCGGCATTGCGAAGCATTGCTGTGGCATGGGGAAGGGCAAGTCACGATACGACAAGGCAAGGCACCGTAGAGGAAAGCAAGGATCATGACAGGGAAAGCAGAGGGCAGGACCAGAAACACCTCGTGGTGAATGTGGCCGGGATAAAATGTGAAAATGTGCTTGAAAAAAAAGTGATTCGGTGAGGTGAGCTACATATGCCGTCGACAAATGGAGCGTCGCAAGAGAACAGACTACTCTTTGTTACTTTTGAGATCATTGCAGGACGTCGCCTGTTCCATTCAGGGCAAGGACCAGCCGCTCCTAGGTCATCCTACCAGGGAGCCAGCTGCTCCTGGGTCATCCCGTCAGGAGGTCAGCCGCTCCTGGGTCATCTCGCCAGGAGGTCATCCGCTCCTGGGTCATCCCGCCAGGAAGTCAGCCGCTCCTGGATCAACTCGCTAGAAAGTGAACTGTTCGTGGATCACTTTGTCTGGACGTTCGCAAATAGTGAGCCATCCCACACGGAAACCAGCTCATCCTTGGTCACCACCCCGGGTGCCAGGTGCTCCTGAGTCACCTCATCAAGAGGCTAGCTGGCTCTGGGTCACCTTGTCAGGAAGTCAGTTGATTTGAGATACCGCACCAGGAGGCCAGCCGGCTCTGAGTCACTGCGACAGGAAGTCAACTGTTCTTTGGCCACTTTTCTAGTAAGTCAGCTACTCTGCTCCCACCCCATCCCCAGCAGTCTGCTGCCTACGAGGTTCCAGACAGAAGTCAGCTGTTCTGGTCCTCCCTAGACGGTCCGCTGTCCCTGAGTTGTTTTGGAAGGGGTCAGCCGTTACTGGTCCCCATACCAGAATGTCAGCTGTCGCTGGTTCTCTCCCCACCTCAGAAGATTTGATGTTCCTGAGCTGATGCCGTTACTGGTCCCCCAGTACAGGTCTGTCATCCCCGAGTTGCTCTGACAAAGGTCAGCTGCACCTTCCCCTAGGCGGTCCGCTGTCCCTGAGTTTATCTGGCGGAAGTCAGCTGTTACTGCACCTTTCCCTAGACGGTCCGCTGTCCCTGAGTTTATCTGGTGGAGGTCAGCTGTTACTGCGCTTTCCTCAGACGGTCGGCTGTCCCTGAGTTTATCTGACAGACGCCAGCTGTTACTGCGCCTCCCTTAGACGGTCGGCTGTCCCTGAGTTTATCTTGCGAAGGCCAGCTGTTACTGCGCCTCCCCCAGACGGTCGGCTGTCCCTGAGTTTATCTGACAGAGGCCAGCTGGCTGTGGACGGCGCGGCGCACCTCCGCGACGAGGCCGACAAAGACGCCAGTTTGGTGCTGAGCCTCCGTTCTGGGACAGCTGACGCTTCTTCAGGACCGAGGCCGCCGAAGTGTGTTAACAGCTCTCCAATTCTTATCGCCGCCACTTATGGAGTCTGTAATTGCCAGTAATTCCGGCGTGCCGTGTGGGTGCCGAGGCTTGGCGTACAGGCGACAGACAGACTGTGATAACGTCTGATTTATACCACCACAGGTGATGTCGGTTTGTAAGGCCTGCGAGCAGCATTGGCTCTATTTTAGGAACATGAGAAAGTAGACTGGGAGTCGTGGATTATCTTAAAGCTTGTTCGAAAGACTGATTGAATACGTGGCTTTGCTCAAACACACGCTTCATTGATTGGCCATTGACGCGCAACAATGTAACTTGTAGTGTTATGGGATGTGATGTGATGCGGTAACCCAGTGATGAGGTGTTTTGAGGTGGACATTGGTCCACCTCAAAACACCTCATCACTTCGGAACACACTGACTGCCAGGATTCTCCCCCCCCCCATGTCTGTTGCGTTATTTGTATGGATCAGTCGGTGTGGGAAGTACCAAGTGGCTTGGAATTTCTGAACTCTAAGAATTATGAAGAAGGTATATCATTAGGTATATCAGTAAGTGTGAGGACTGTCTGGATAGTCTCGCAGACGGGTATGAGAATCAGCTGATTGACGTGCGTGATAGAAACTTTGGGACTCAGGTCCGATGTTGCGCAGTGAACTTGACTTCTCTTTTTGTAGGTGTAGTTGTTTATTTAGTTTGTTTTCTGTCGTCCACGAGTCACATTGTTCAATTTCAATGGTGTATTTTGAGTTAATATGGCATAAATATAATACAATCATGGTGTAACAACTATGACCACTGTTGTAACCAGCAATGGTAGCGAAGAAAATGTAGTAAACTTAGATGAAAATCAGACCGGAACATATGCAACATATATATATATACAACCAGGAGATATCATGTTCGACCTCCTTGCATTCATAGCTGATGCGCTCCCATTTTTTTTGTCACGCATATCGCGTACAAGGGTGAACGCAAACTCAGCTACCTCAAATGAGAATGTTTTGCAATGATGTATACAAAAACTCTTTGCTTCTGGAGTCATAAAGACCCTCATATTTTTTTACCACATTGGGTGTACATTTCTTGGTACATGATTATAAACTCTGACAGCAATCATTTGCAGGCAAGCATAACCTATTTTGATTTTCATGCAAGAGGGAGTGGTCCGCCTCCGGCGCTGCAGGCGGGAGTGGTCTGCATAAGACGCTGCAGGAGGGAGTGGTCCGCCTCCGGCGCTGCAGGCGGGAGTGGTCTGCATAAGACGCTGCAGGCGGGAGTGGTCTACATAAGACGCTGCAGGAGGGAGTGGTCTGCATAAGACGCTGCAGGAGGGAGTGGTCTGCCTCCGGCGCTGCAGGCGGGAGTGGTCTGCATAAGACGCTGCAGGCGGGAGTGGTCTGCATAAGACGCTGCAGGAGGAGTGGTCCTGCTCGCTGCAGGCGGGAGTGGTCTGCATAAGACGCTGCAGGCGGGAGTGGTCTACATAAGACGCTGCAGGAGGGAGTGGTCTGCATAAGACGCTGCAGGCGGGAGTGGTCTGCATAAGACGCTGCAGGAGGGAGTGGTCTGCCTCCGGCGCTGCAGGCGGGAGTGGTCTGCATAAGACGCTGCAGGAGGGAGTGGTCTGCATAAGACGCTGCAGGAGGGAGTGGTCTGCATAAGACGCTGCAGGCGGGAGTGGTCTGCATAAGACGCTGCAGGCGGGAGTGGTCTGCATAAGACGCTGCAGGCGGGAGTGGTCTGCATAAGACGCTGCAGGAGGGAGTGGTCTGCATAAGACGCTGCAGGCGGGAGTGGTCTGCATAAGACGCTGCAGGAGGGAGTGGTCTGCATAAGACGCTGCAGGAGGGAGTAGTCTGCATAAGACGCTGCAGGCGGGAGTGGTCTGCATAAGACGCTGCAGGAGGGAGTGGTCTGCATAAGACGCTGCAGGCGGGAGTGGTCTGCATAAGACGCTGCAGGAGGGAGTGGTCTGCATAAGACGCTGCAGGAGGGAGTGGTCTACATAAGACGCTGCAGGAGGGAGTGGTCTACATAAGACGCTGCAGGAGGGAGTGGTCTGCCTCCGGCGCTGCAGGCGGGAATGGTCCGTTTCCGGCGCTGCAGGCGGGAGTGGTCTGCCTCTGGCGCTGCAGGAGGGAGTGGTCCGTTTCCGGCGCTGCAGGCGGGAGTGGTCTGCCTCTGACGCTACAGAAGGGAGTGGTCCGCCTCTGACGCTGCAGAAGTCAAAGGTCTATGTCCGGCACCGTAGGATGGGTAATGTCCATATCCGACATTAGCTGATGAACAGCCAGTACCCTAATCTTGCAAACTCAGGAGATGAGCAGGCATAGGACAACATGTCTGCAAACCTCGGATCGAATTCAAGGAAAGCAAAAGGCAGGATGAATATCATTGCTGGCTTTGTCTGACATAGTGTTGTACTTAGGTGTCGTTTGTGAAGTGAAATTGATGGAAAACAGTGCCTGTTCTCAGGACGGAATGAGAGACATTCGCCAGTTTTGTGGTCGACCAGCCGAGGGCCCGGGGCCGCCCAGCACTGGCACGGCAAGTCCTAACTGTAAAATGGCGAGGCGTTCCTCCCGGGGCCGCTTGCTAGAAAGGATGTTCGCGGGATGTTTCTTTTGGCATTTTAAAAGCGGTTTGGGGAACGAGATTTGACAGGCTCAGGGGCCGGCGACGATAAAACGCGCCGACGAATCATGCAATCTAAGGCGGCGGCGGGCCGGGTCGGCCGGCCGTACCCGCCGGTCCGATCAATGCCGAGGTGCACAGGAGAGCGGCGCCACGTGGACGAGTCCACCGGCGGTGCGCCAGGGGAGGCACTGTCAGGCAGAGAGCTGTGAAAATGACGACGGAGGGCGGGCGGAGCGCGTAGTGGCTCGCTGGCCCAGTCGAGCAGGGACGGCGGCGGCGTCGGGGTGTCGCTGTCGGCTGTTCCCGCTGGAAGGCGGCGGTGAGACGGCACGAGCTCCCAGCCGGCAGGTGGTGGCTCCGACAACAATACCCAGTGGGAGCGAAGAGACGGCGGGTCGTTTATAGCGGCGCGGCGGCGATCGCTTTCAAGAGTCCGAGGATTACGCCGGGTTGTCGGTGGGAGAATATCGGCGCCCGGTCCCAGGTGTGTGTGTGTGTGTGGCAAGTGGCTCATGCGGCGGAGCGGTGTGCAGCTGCCGTGCGAGGGCGCGCGAGCCTCCCCTGCCGAGGGAAGTGAGCGTTCCCGGTCTGTGAGTCGCAGGTGAGCGGCGGTCTCCAGGAGTGGTCTTAGCAGTGGAGTGCCGGGCCCCGAAGTGCCCACATAGTGGTCGATCGTGTCTGGTGTGGCCGTGTGGAGTTCCCTGAGTGTCGGGACGTCTCGGAGTTCGCGGAGTGTCGGCGACGTGTCGGAGTTCGCTGAGTGTCGGCGACGTCTTCGAGTTCCCCGAGTGTCAGTGAAGCGCTGCGGACCATGGAGCACTCGGGGTGTCAGTTGCACGCTGAACACCTCTCCACGAGAGGCACCGATTGACACACCCTGGCTACACGGCAGACTACATCGGGAGCACGGCCTGACCCGGACACAGCGCCCGTCCAGAGCACGGCCTGACCCGGACACAGCGCCCGTCCAGAGCACGACCTGACCCGGACACAGCGCCCGTCCAGAGCACGACCTGACCCGGACACAGCGCTCGTCCAGAGCACGGCCTGACCCGGACACAGCGCCCGTCCTGAGCACGGCTTGACCCGGACACAGCGCCCGTCCAAAGCACGACCTGACCCGGACACAGCGCCCGTCCGGAGCACGGCCTGACCCGGACACAGCGCCCGTCCGGAGCACGGCCTGACCCGGACACAGCGCCCGTCCAGAGCACGGCCTGACCCGGACACAGCGCCCGTCCGGAGCACGACCTGACACATTGACGGACACAACGCTGCATTGACGGTGAGTCTGCTGCAGTGCACGGAGAGCTGAGGCGAGGCGTGCGTCCGGCGTGCACGGGGTACTCCAATCGCGCGTCGTCGTCTACGGAAGCGGTCCGTAGACGTGTCCGTCAGTGTGTAGGTCATTATGAGCAAGTGATCCAGTCAGAAGATTATGACAAACATTAGTTACGTAGCTAAGGCTTGCCAAGAAATCGGGACCAATACGACTAAAGTGCTTTGTGTATAAGTCGAGCAATTTTAAGCTTGTGTCACTCTGTGTAGGACAGCTGCTAAGACACCGAACTCTATTTAGAAACGCACTCGAACACACTCTGTCAACGTCAAAAGACTCTCGATAAATCTGGCTCAGCGATAGGTGTAGAGACTGGGTGGAATATGGGATCAGTTTCCTCCACTACTCACTGTCTCAGCCGTTAGCCCTTTTAGACGAAATGTCGCTATCCACCTCCCTCTCACAAGTTTTTAGTCGGGCGCTCAGAATAGGTTCATCCAATTTCATGAACCTTAGTCCATAACTCGTTTTCTCCAAGTTTTCAGGGATCACTTCCAACACCACATTGAAACACAAATGTGCACGTGGGACAGTGCCAGGTGTTCGCCCATTTGCCACTAATAGTGCACGTCCGACGGAAGCGGCCACAGCAAGTGCCTACCCTTGATGGGACTACATTTGGCCGCACCGTTGTGTACCTGGTCTGTTTTCCTGCATGGTGAAGCAAGCGGGGCAGACCAAGGAATTTTCAATTTGGCGTTCGTCTGGAGGGATCCCAGCGATTGAGAAAATTGCAAGTGGGTGCACTGGGACGTCTTGGAGGTGCGTCTTTTCTACTCAGAGCGGCGCCTTCGGCTTCCAAATTGAATGTGGGGGTACGCTGGAGCACGGATGTAGGCTTCTGAAAATTACTGGGTGGGCGCGGTACATGAAGGCAAGTAGCTGGGCCAAAATGGATTGGGAATATGAATGAAGTGGAATGGAATGAATGAATTGGATGGAAATTGATGGATGTCACGCACGAAAAAAGTCGAATAAAGTCCTCTCTCACCTTCCCATGTTGAAAATGGCATATCAATAAGGTTTGTATCTGTCATATAGGTCTGAAAATGAATTGACCATATTGGATGTATACTGACTTTCGCGTTACGGGGACGTCTCAATCTTGAACAATGCAATTGATATTTGCGCACCTGATGCTGTATCATGTTGAAGCTCTGGGACAAAAACCGAATTGAAATGTGACGTGAGGTGAAAGAGTTATTGAGTATTTCCTGAGGTGACATCAACACTGTTGGATGAAATTGTTCAGCATGTGGGGCAATTCATGCCGGGCCAGGTGCGAACGACGATTATTGGCGACATCGACCATAATTTTTGCTTTCCCAGCAACATTAACTATAGTTGTTATCATAGTTTATGTTCCTAATAAACAGGCTGTAATAAGTGACAGGCCATTTTTGTCTGCTTTTTTGCATCGGCCCCACCGCCGACGTCTTAATGCTTTGTTTATGTGCCATATGCATGTCTTCCTAATCAGCTGTGTTCGTGGTGTGTTTATATCAATCTTAATCGGTGGCTTGGCAGCGACGCGAAAAGTCGGGATTAATCCGTGAGGATTTATGGCAGACGCGAATCCTGCAATGCCATAAGCCTAGGTTGGTCGAGATAAATATTATGCGTGTATTATCTGAGAACTATTGCTGCATGTGCTCTGTGTCCGTGAACGATTTTCAATGGATGCCTGCAAAGCGATCACAGCTCCTTACACGCCACAGAGGAGGTCCCCACCCCATCCCAGACGGCTGTGTGGACTGTCCCAGTCGGTGGGAGTGTCGTGTACCCACCCCTGCCGCCTGTATGGCCAGTCCACGTCGGCGGAAGTGTACTGTGCCCACTACTGACGGCTGCACGAGCTGTTCCTACCGGTGGCGGCACGTCTCCCCAGCCAGCCGTGACTACATGGTCCCGCCGGACCGTCCGCGGTGTGGTGCGCGTGAACACCGTCAGCCAGCGTCAGCCGTCAGCCTGGGGGTCTCTTCCGCCTTCCTTTGTGGCAGGCGCCAGCTCATGCAGGCGTGTGCTAGTCAGCTTCCGAGACAACACCCTCGATTGTTCCACCTGCTCTGTGTGCGCTCTTTCGCCTTGATTTCTCGCTGTCTCCCTCCCCTCGCTCTGTCTCTGTCTCTGTCTCTGTCTCTGTCTCTGTCTCTGTCTCTGTATCTGTCTCTGTATCTGTATCTGTATCTGTCTCTGTCTCTGTCTCTGTCTCTGTCTCTGTCTCTGTCTCTGTCTCCGTCTCCGTCTCCGTCTCCGTCTCCGTCCTCGTCTCCGCCTCCGTCTCCGTCCCCGTCTCCGTCTCCGTCTCCGTCTTCGTCTCCGTCTCCGTCTCCGTATCTCTCTCTCTCTCTCTCTCTCTCGCTCTCTCTCTCTCTTCCTCTCTTCCTCTTTCTCTCTTTTTTGCGCAGCCTCCCTGATGGCTTGGAGCGTCTTTTCCAGCTTTAAATCGACGCACGGACCGTCACAAAGTGCCTCACTTCGGCTGCCTTATCGAGCCATGTCAATGTCGGGCTGCCGCGCGGCGGGAACGATATGGGGAGGGCCCGGCAAAAAGACCAGCTGTTGCCATCGAACGGTAGCCGTCAGCGTGCCGGTTACGGGGGGGGGGGAGATCCTGTCACTATCCTGAAGTCGGAGCTATTTTAAGGTTACGTGAGGGAGTGAGGGTGGGACAAAAATCATTCTGAAGTCGTTATTGTGCATGCAACGCGCGTGTCATTTGCTTCAGTTCATTTCAAGTTGAGGACGTCGCCTCTTCCCCCCCCCCCCCGATCCCTCCTCCACTGTCTTTTGAAGGTTCGTACCGCTGATATATATATGCATATATACGGAAGTTTCGCTGAAAGGAAACTTCGAAAGGTATGGCCCATATTCGCACCTTTTCCTTGTAAGATGGCAGTAGCTGGGGAGTGTTCGGTTTGCCATGGGCTTGGCGGCCATGAAGCCGCAGTCTCGGTGTCGAGCTTCACGGCGGTAGTCGGCCTCTGGAGAGGCCACTGGGTGCGGTGGCAGCCTTCGACCGCACGCAGACGCCTGGCAGTGTCCAGCGGAGATTGGTTGTGATGGCAGGGTGGCGTCTTCTGACATGGTGACGCCGGTTTGACAAGACGTCGCCATGTCTTTTGACATGGTGACGCCGCGACACCCCACCGGTTCAGACGCACACGTGCGCCAGACAAGTGATCACTGTCAATACAACCGAATCAAGCATTTACATGACGGAAGTAAGGAAGGGAATTCGATCTGTAGCACGTTCCGCGACTGTGTCAGCATTCTGTGACGTCACGGCGGAAGCTTCTGTGACAGCGATCGGTGCTGAAGAAGCTGTTCGGAGTGTGCCTCGAAGTTCGTAGCTGCATACGGGCCAGAAAACTGTCAACGATGTTGTCGTCAGCTGTTCGGTTTGAGAAGCCTGTATTCATGACCCCTTCAATTGGGCCCAAGGCGAAAGGCAGTTGCAATGAGCGCTTTTGCTGCATATTCGGACTAGTTAGTCGCTTGTGCTTTAGAGCGCTTTGCCCAGACTTCATGATTCGCGCCGATGACTTGTATTCTAGTCTCGTCGGGTGCTTGGCATGACCGGATATCGTGTCCATGTGACAATATCCACAATCTCGTCCGGGTCATTCTAATCTCGGTACTCGTTTGAGTACCGAGGCTGACATGCACGAGCTCCCTTCATCCGTCGGCGGCTCGTGGCTCCTAATCCTTCCATCGGCGGCTCGTGGCTGCTAATCCTTCCATCGGCGGCTCGTGGCTGCTAATTCAGCCATTGGCGGATCGCGGCTCCTAATTCAGCCGTCGCCGGCGAGCGCTTTGAATGCCGGAGATGCCCGCAGAGCCAGTCGTCAGCTGTCGTCCGGCCGCCGCCGGCTGGCTACTTTTAGCCGACCCCGCCCGCCTTCCCCTCCCGTTCGCACCTGGCCGGGAATAATACGGCGGGGTCACGGGCAGGGCGACGCCGCCTCAGCTGCTGCTGCCATGGAGCTATCCTTGCACTGGGTCTCCCAGCGTCCAGCCACGGTCCGGCGTCCCAGCCGGACTCACCACCACTACCCACGGCCCGGCGTCCAAGTCGGACTCCCCATCACTACCCACGGCCCGGCGTCCCAGCCGGACTCCCCACCACTACCCACGGCCCGGCGTCCCAGCCGGACTCCCCACCACTACCCACGGCTCGGCGTCCCAGCCGGACTCCCCATCACTACCCACGGCCCGGCGTCCCAGTCGGACTCCCCATCACTACCCACGGCCCGGCGTCCCAGTCAAACTCCCCACCACTACCCACGGCCCAGCGTCCTAGTCGGACTCCCCACCACTACCCACGGCCCGGCGTCCCAGTCGGACTCCCCACCACTACCCACGGCCCGGCGTCCTAGTCGGACTCCCCACCACTACCCACGGCCCGGCGTCCCAGCCGGACTCCCCACCACTACCCACGGCCCGGCGTCCCAGCCGGACTCCCCACCACTACCCACGGCCCGGCGTCCCAGCCGGACTCCCCACCACTACCCACGGCCCGGCGTCCCAGTCGGACTCCCCACCACTACCCACGGCCCGGCGTCCCAGACTCCCCACCACTACCACGGCCCGGCCGACCCCCACCACTACCCACGGCCCGACGTCCGGTCGGACTCCCCACACTACCCCGGCCCGGCGTCAGCCGACTCCCACTACACACGGCCCGGCGTCCCAGTCAAACTCCCCACCACTACCCACGGCCCGACGTCCTAGTCGGACTCCCCACCACTACCCACGGCCCGGCGTCCCAGCCGGACTCCCCACCACTACCCACGGCCCGGCGTCCCAGCCGGACTCCCCACCACTACCCACGGCCCGGCGTCCCAGCCGGACTCCCCACCACTACCCACGGCTCGGTGCCTCGGCCCCACAGGCCCGTCGACACGTTACCGGATGGTAATTAGCTGCACGGTGGGCGCGGCGGCGGCGCGGCGGCGAGCGCGGCGCACCGGCGCTCCCACAATTGTCTCGGCCGGCCGTCGGCGCGGCGGCGACACTCGATCCATCAGCGACGTATCTGGCGCCGTCATCGGCGACGCTCAGTCACGGCCGCCTCGTGCCCGCCGTCGACGAGAGGAGGGTCAGAAACGCCGGCCCCCGGCCGTCGACGAGAGGAGGGTCAGAAACGCCGGCCCCCGGCTGTCGACGAGAGGAGGGTCAGAAACGCCGGCCCCCGACCGTCGACGAGATGAGGGTCAGAAACGCCGGTATCCGTCCGTCGACGAGAGGAGGGTCAGAAACGCCGGTATCCGGCCGCACACCATCCGATCGACATGCCGGGCACATGGAGGGCCACGCCGGTATCCGGCCACACACCATCCGATCGACATGCCGAGCACATGTAGAGCACATGCTACTTCCCGCCTTTGGTCGCGTGGGAAGCCGTGATGTGGAATCTCGCCTCTCTCAACACGCGTCTGTCGCTAGAATGCGTATCCTGCTTCTCCAATGGCAATTCGCAACAGACCCCTGTCGCTGAGGTGACCGCTGCCTCAGTTGACGCACCCCATCACGTGATCACTTCCTCAGCTGCCACACCGCATCACGTGACCACTGCCTCAGCTGCCACACTACACCACGTGACCACTTCCTCAGTTGAACACACCACATCACGTGACCACTACCTCAGTTGCCACACCGCATCACGTGACCACTTCCTCAGTTGCCACATCCCATCACTGACCACATGACCACATCACGTGACCACTAGTTGACATCGCATCACGTGATCATATCAGCTGCCACACACCATCACGTGACCACTTCCTCAGTTGCCACACCGCATCACGTGACCGCCTCCTCAGCTGCCACACCGCATCGCGTGACCACTACCTCAGTTGCCACATCCCGTCACATGACCACTACCTCAGTTGCCACGCCGCATCACATGACCACTGCCCTCAGTTGCCACATCGCATCACGTGATCACTACCTCAGTTGCCACACCGCATCACGTGACCACTACCTCAGTTGCCACACCTCATCACATGACCACCACCTCAGTTGCCACACTGCATCACATGACCACCACCTCAGTTGCCACACCGCATCACGTAACCACTACCTCAGTTGCCACACTACACCACGTGACCACTTCCTCAGTTGCCACACTGCATCATGTGACCACTACCTCAGTTGCCACACGGCATCACGTGACCACTACTTCAGTTGCCACATCCCATCACATGACCACTACCTCAGTTGCCACATCCCATCACATGACCACTACCTCAGTTGCCATACCTCATCACATGACCACTACCTCAGTTGCCACACCACATCACGTGACCACTACCTCAGTTGCCACACTGCATCACATGACCACCACCTCAGTTGCCACACCTCATCACATGACCACTACCTCAGTTGCCATACCTCATCACATGACCACTACCTCAGTTGCCACATCCCATCACGTGACCACTACCTCAGCTGACGCACCCCCGCCGCAGACTCGTCTCAGAGAAGTAGCGTGTGAGTGGGGGGGGGGGGGAGCGTGCCCACCGGCTGAACCTCTCCGGTGCACATGTACAGGTCGGCCAGTTGAGCTCACCGTGTTTGTGGGCGTGTGTACACGCCTTGTCAACTCGTCACACATCCGACTATCGCGTCGGCAATAACGCGTGCGCTAGTGATCTGTAACGAGCATAGCCTTCCGGGGATGTGTTGTGATTTGCAACGGCACGCTCAGATAGTTCGTATCTGTTTCTACTTGTTGTACATTATCTGAGGCGTGCCGGTACGCAGGCGCGAAAATGAACGTCAGCTCGCTGCCGGATCGCGTGAAGCCAGCTGACCCGAGTCGCTCAGGAGACCTCACAGGGCCGGGATTAGACACAGCACGTGGTGGGCTCACGGGCAGTCTCAGGCACAGCACTTGGTGGGCTCAGGGGCATTCTCAGGCACAGCACTTGGTGGGCTCAGGGGCAGTCTCAGGCACAGCACGTGATGGGCTCACGGACAGCCTCAGGCACAGCACGTGGTGGGCTCAGGGGCAGTCTCAGACACAGCTCGTGGTGGGCTCAGGGGCAGTCTCAGGCACAGCACGTGATGGGCTCACGGGCAGTCTCAGACACAGCACGTGGTGGGCTCAGGGGCAGTCTCAGGCACAGCACGTGATGGGCTCACGGGCAGTCTCAGACACAGCTCGTGGTGGGCTCACGGGCGGTCCCACCGGGCCAGAGTGCGGCCGAGCCGGCTGGAGCGGGTCGTGACGGCTGGAGCGGGTCGTGACGGCTGGAGCGGGTCGTGACGGCTGGAGCGGGTCGTGACGGCTGGAGTGGGTCGTGACGGCTGGAGCGGGTCGTGACGGCAGGAGCGGGTCGTGACGGCTGGAGCGGGTCGTGACGGCTGGAGCGGGTCGTGACGGCAGGAGCGGGTCGTGACGGCAGGAGCGGGTCGTGACGGCTGGAGCGGGTCGTGACGGCAGGAGCGGGTCGTGACGGCAGGAGCGGGTCGTGACGGCAGGAGCGGGTCGTGACGGCTGGAGCGGGTCGTGACGGCAGGAGCGGGTCGTGACGGCAGGAGCGGGTCGTGACGGCAGGAGCGGGTCGTGACGGCTGGAGCGGGTCGTGACGGCTGGAGCGGGTCGTGACGGCTGGAGCGGATCGTGACGGCAGGAGCGGGTCGTGACGGCTGGAGCGGGTCGTGACGGCTGGAGTGGGTCGTGACGGCAGGCGTGACGCCGGGTGCGGAGTCACCGGAAGGCGTCACGGCGGTCTTCACAGCGGAGGCGAGCTTCAGCTTGTCATGCAGAATAAAACCAACACCAGTTTCACTCACACTCGGCACTCACTCAGCAGACACTCGGCACCATTGGACACCAGTCGACAATGTACAGAATGTGCATTGTCACTGGTGGCAATGTACAGAATGTACATTGTCACTGGTGACACTCCGTAAACCAGCACCTGGTGTCCGGAGTGGATGTGGCCCATCAGCACCTGGTGCACGGAGTGGATGTGGACCATCAGCACCTGGTGCACGGAGTGGATGTGGACCATCAGCACCTGGTGCACGGAGTGGATGTGGCGAGTTGGGACGGATTAGCGTTTGTTCGTGGAGCGCTTTTCGAGTAGGAATTATGGGACGGCGCAGCAGGTGAGGCGGTCGCTAAATAGCACGTCGTCGCGTAAATAACACGCCGTCGCGTAAATAAGACGCCGTCCCGTAAATCGCGCCGCCGCCGCCGTCCGGTGCGTACCGGAAACACGGAACGGTCTCAGGTCAGTCGCGCCTGACATACCCCAGAGACATGAGACGGTCTCAGGTCAGGCCCGCCTGACATACCCCAGAGACATGAGACGGTCCCAGGCCAGGCCCGCCAGGCATGCCCCAGAGACATGAGACGGTCTCAGGTCAGGTCCGCTCAGAATACCACAGAGACAGCCCCACCAGGCATGCCCCGGAGACCTGAGACGGTCTCAGGGCAGCCTCACCAGACATATCCCAGAGATATGAGACCGCCCCAGGCCAGGCCCGCCAGGCATGCCCCAGAGACCTGATACGGGCTCAGGCCAGTGTCGCTCGGATCGCGAACTCCGACGAGGTCGGAGACGTGGGAGGATGGAGACCTCCGAGAAGCTGGAGACCGCGGGGAGGCTTGATGGCGCCTGCTAGGATCGAGACCACGGGCAGACCAGAGACCGGGTGAGGCTGAAGACTGCGTGACGTAGCCGATATCCACATGGAGACCGCTGGCCACATGGGGACTGGAGACCACCAGGCGAGACCGGAGACTGCGCGACGCCGTATTGCGAGGAGCCAGACGCGAGGGCGAGCGACCGCGCGCAATCGCGCAGGCAATTATGCAAATTGCAGGGTATGACTGGTCGACTGTGGCGTTCCCTCTGCACTTAAAATTCATCAAATGGGCGAGATCAAAGTCGGGCGTGGACGGCTGTCGGGCCGAGCGCGATTCCGCTGAGAGCGCATCGTCTCCCGTACGGCGGGGTGCGGGTAGCAGCCGGGAACACCTCCCGCGGCAGCGCCCCGGGCGATTCCACGCCGCAGAGCGATAACGGCGCGCCGCATTAAATTCCCCTCGCCAACATTAGAGCTCACACTTGAGCGGGCTGCCGCTCTCGGCGGGTTTTAATAACGCCACGGCTGGGCTGCCGCCGGCGCCGTCGGCACTGTTTGTTTCTGTACGGCCGGAGCGACGAGAGACGACGGCGGCGGCGTGCGCCGCAGAGGCCGCAGAGCGGCAGTGGTCGACGTCCGGGTGACGCCAGCAGCTGACTGAGATGTAGCTGGTGACGACAACGGCTGACAGGCGGCCTGTGGCGCCAGCTGGCGACAGAAACGGCTGGTTACGGATCCAGGGGCGTGGGAACGAGAGGACAAGTCGGGGAAGATTTTCAGAGAGCGGGCGCCATTCCTCTGCGGGGCAACACTGGTTCGGAAAATATTAAGAAGTGAGGAAGTGCACTCTGGTGCCTCTAGATGGGTGTCTGATACTCAGGAGGGCACCTTCGGCTGGAAATATGAAGTGGTGATGGGTGCACTCGAATATCTTGAACGGGCACACTTTTCTAGTCAGAGAGGCGCCTCTCTGCAGTGAGAATGTACGCCGCGGGGAAAAATGTGGTGAGGCTAATCTTCCCAGTCTCCAGCGTTAACTACCCCCACGGATACAGCAGCAGCCGATGTGGAGGTGGTCAGTACGCATGGTGAAATCGTTAAGGGGACAAGTCTGATTCAAACTATTGCTTTGCGTAACAGCCGACGTACCCGCACTGTGGCAGGCTGGAAAAATTCAACAACTGCCTTGTAACAGAAATACACCACGAGCGTGACCTGTCTGGGAAGACGGAGGTTCGGGGTTCGGTAAATGTGCGGGGTTATCTTTCCAGACTCGTCTATACTTCTGCCCAAAGATGACATCCTTGGTTTTGATTCCAAGCCCGAAAAAATCGCCTCCGGGCCAAAGTTTCCGGCGTACTACCGTATCACGCCAACTGTGACCTAGTCCGGTTCACTAGTGAATCTCACCTCCAAGCCTAAACTCTGTCAGTTAAAACCTAGCGTATAATATGCGGATCCCAAGATGAGATTTGCTGGTGACCCGGACTAGGTCACGATTGACGTGACTCAGGTGAGACTCATTAGTGACCCGAACCAGGTCAGGGTTAGCGTGACTCAGGTGAGACTTACGCAGCTTCTCACTCGCGTGAGAAGCTGCGGTGTTAGGGGCGCCCAACTCAAAGCCACTCCAGCTCCACCTGGTGATCCGTGCCCAGGACCGTGACGAATGAATAATGAACCTCCAAACAAGCCATAGCATCTCAGCTGTCCCAGGCGCAGGTTGTCTCCTCCCCATTTTGGCAGCTCCCATTTATGAGCAGCACACACTCACAGATATCACGACGTGCTATGTTTTCACCTTACTGTGCCTTTGTTCCCATGGAAGTGGCAAGCCCGTATTTACCTTGGTTTCGAATCAACAGCATTTATTGGATGGTAAATATATGGTACAATTTTCGAAGCAAATAACAAACAACGTTCCTTCCATCTACTTCAACCATGGCATCAACAATAACAACAGCAACGAAAGCAACAACAACAATATTTATTCCAGACCCGAAGTCCATATAAACAGGAATGCATTGAATCACAACAATATTGCCGAATAGCTTTGGATTGAAACAATGTTGCCATATCGAGCAATCGCGATGCGCAAGCCCCACAAGCCCTCATGCGCGCCATCAAAACTCAGTCAGTCCACTGGAGATTGAACTGACCAATGCAGTACTCCTGATAGTACTCTAGGTTTGAAACTAAAACCATACCACAAAAAGACAAATAATTGACATGAGCTGCTAAAGTACTCCAACATTCACCAACGACCATGTTGTTCAGTAGTGACCATCAAATAATGGAACTTAACTTTCATATTAAACTTCACCATCAACCAATCGTATCCATCCTTACAATTTCAGAAAAAAACTTAATTCTTGGAAGCACATTATTTCATTGCATTATTTCCAATGCGTAACGCCTATACCAACTTTGATTTCCGAGTGAAGTGAATCTTTTGCTCATCTGCATTGCTACCCCATCCACTCCCTCCCTCCCTTTTTGCTAATCAGCATTTCATCCCCCTTCCTCTCTATTTCATTGAATTATTTCCAATGCACAACGCCCATAACAAGGTTGATTCCTGAGTAAAGTGAATCTTTTGCTCATCTGCACTGCCACCCTTCCCCTCCCTCCCTTTTGCTAATCAGCATTGCATCCCCCTTCCTCACTCCATTCCTCCCTCCCTTTTGGTATATGCACCGCTATCCCCCTCTCTCTCTCCCTCTCTGAGAGAGAGGAGGCCATCCTTTCTGGCCATCTCCTTTTTGGCCATCCTCCAGGCTATGCACCAGGCGGGTAGACTGGTGGATGGTCTGACGGATAGCCTGACGGATAGTCTGGTGGATAACCTGACTGATGGCCTGGCGGATAGCCTGGCTGATAGTCTGGCTGGTAGCCTGGCTAATAGTCTGGCTGGTAGCCTGGCTGATAGCCTGGCTGATTACCTGGCTGATAGCCTGGCTGATAGCCTAGCTGATAGCCTGGATGATAGCCTGGATGATAGCCTGGCTGATAGCCTGGCTGATAGCCTGGCTGATAGCCTGGCTGATAGCCTGGCTGATAACCTGGCTGATAGCCTGGCTGATAGCCTGGCTGATAGCCTGGTGGGTAGCATGACGGATAGCCTGGCGGATAGCCTGGCGGATAGCCTGGCGGATAGCCTGGCGGATAGCCTGGGGATAGCTGATAGTGGGATAGCCTGGCGGATAGCCTGGCTGATAGCCTGGCGGATAGCCTGGCTGATAGCCTGGCGGATAGCCTGGCGGATAGCCTGGCGGATAGCCTGGCGGATAGCCTGGCGGATAGCCTGGTGGATAGCCTGGTGGATAGCCTGGCGGATAGCCTGGCGGATAGCCTGGCGGATAGCCTGGCGGATAGCCTGGCGGATAGCCTGGCGGATAGCCTGGCGGATAGCCTGGCGGATAGCCTGGCGGATAGCCGGATAGCCTGGCGGATAGCCTGGCGGATAGCCTGGCGGATAGCCTGGCGGATAGCCTGGCGGATAGCCTGGCGGATAGCCTGGCGGATAGCCTGGCGGATAGCCTGGCGGATAGCCTGGCGGATAGCCTGGCGGATAGCCTGGCGGATAGCCTGGCGGATAGCCTGGCGGATAGCCTGGCGGATAGCCTGGCGGATAGCTTGGCGGGTAGCCTGGCAGATAGCCCAGATGGTGGCCCGTTAGTCTGGTGCCTATAAGGTGTTGAGATGAAACGTCACCAGCGGCGTTGGGTTTCTGGTTCCCGGGAACCATTCGGCGTATGAGGCCCGAAACTGTCCAGCCCACACAACGACAATTACACGCGTCGAAAACGCACCCGGTCTGCTTATGCTTCGCTGGGTGTTCATGCCATGTTATTATGTCATAAGATGAGACGATCCATCTCGCCGTACGACCAAATCCCGCCAAGGTCGCAGTTCGCTTTGAGCCCTTCTTAGACTGTTGGGTTGTTGCCTTCGTGTGACCCGTGATTGCACTCTTTCTTCACGTGTTTGCCGTCACTTGTGTGGGTGCCCACACACCTTCGGCATCAGCACACACCGGGCATTGCCGTCGCGGTGTTCCGCCACGTGCGCCGAGACGCTCATCGAACAGCAAATTCAATAAGTCGCCGGTCCCGCCGGCCGTCCGCTACCTTTGTGCCGGCTCACAAGGCGGCTGACGGGCAGGCTTCCGGTCGATTGGTCGCCACATTCGATGCCGTCTCAGAGAGTGGGCACCCCTCTCGGCGGTGGCGCGCGCCACACAGCTACGGTCCGGCTCATCAAACGCAGCTCCGCGCCGCTCCGGCGGACGTCGACTGCGCCGACGGCGGAAATTTCCCTCGTCTTTCCCCACTCATCGCTGCCATATATCTCAGCTCGCGCGGAGGTTCTTTCAATTTAAGACTTAATATGGAACGTTATTTTGCGTCGACGTGCCTCCTCGATTTTGGTCGGCTCGTTTGCGGGCGCTGTTTATATACGACTTGTAGCAGGTTTCCGTCAGATCCTCAGGGTGCGCAGGAGGAAAATGTTCCGGTTTAATATTAAAAGTGCCGGCACTCTTTTTCACATGCATAGCACTTGAAAGGGTTGGATATTAATACTCTCCTGCCCGGGGAGCTCTCTCGAGAGCCCCCACCTCCCCGTCCCTCGGATTTTTCCGCGGGGACGGCCGAATGAATACACGAAGGGTATGACATTTTCAGTAGCATACTATACGTCCGTTTTGCATATTTTGTAAACATTTCAGGTCCAGGTCATCAAAGGTCATTGACCTGGAACGAGTCAATGGGAGTGGTTTGTGAAAAGATTAAAAGTGCCGCCAACCAGATTAATTACAACATATAAACACCAAATTCTGAGCGCGGTGTCCCTCCATCAAGATGAACACACTTCTGTCGGGAAACCTTCATTAATGCCAAGGTTATTGATCTGAGATCTGGTTAACTTCTGTATGTTTTTACCGTATTCAGTGGGGAAAATTCCATTTCAGGGCAATTTCTAGGTTAATTTATGTGTCAAAGGTCAATGGCAGTCACCTATGTCACTTATGTATGTTCTACACAATGCCATCGTATGCAGAATGCTGCTGTTCGTCGCTAAGTGAATTCGGTTTCAGCGCTGCACAATTCGCGCGACATGAGATTGGATGATAAACCAATCACCCGAGATGACTTGACATTGTGCAAGCTGATCTGATTTGACCTGATTTGACCTTTATGTTGGGTTACTTTCTAAGTAGCGCACACATTGGTAACGGCTGAAGACATCGGCTTATCAATTTTTGCATGGTTCCAGCGTGACCTGGGGTCAGGTCACGAGGTTAGAAGCTGGACAGTTTACACAGCCCCAGTATATCAGTTACTCTTGGAACACAATTGCATACTTAACAAATGATGTTCCGGCGATTTTCAAGCTTCAACGTACTAGACCTGATCATACTGCATGACCGGACTTAACCTTGGAATTTTCGAATGTAAATCAGTACAAAGGTTTTGTTTCGATGGTTCTGTAGCAAGAACCCGATACTTCATATTTTCATAGTAATTCTCCAAAATAAAGGTCATGTCACTGAGTTGACCTATTACTACCTTTCACGACCTTGGTATGACCGAAAATGGAGAAATAAGATGTGATATGAGCTATAGGCTATAATGGCTTGCCAATTACATTTTTCCTGAGTATCCAGCATGCATACTTTGATAGTTTTTTTTTTCAAACCTGATATTGACCTGACTTATCCTGTCCAGTCTTGACTCTTTTTCAATATGATCGACATAACTGCATTCATATATGCTTGTTTTTGCAAAACAATGTCGAAAGAACGCAGGTGGTCTTTTTCAATCATTTCCAAGGACTTCAGGCAAGTTACAGATATTTGCCTAATGCGACCTTTGGTGATCACATTAGCAGTTGAAATACATATCTTAAGTATATTTCTGGCTCTCCATGACCAGGGGTATCAAACAACGTTTTACATTTCCTCCTAGTACACGTAGATTGGAAGTTTGAGGGAGATTTCAAGAGCCCCTTCACCTACCCCAGGTCTGGGGAAGGTAGAGCTCCGTCCGGCACGGCAGGGGTCAAGGTACAGGTGAACACGGCGGGGGTCAAGGTACAGGTGAACACGGCAGGGGTCAAGGTACAGGTGAACATGGCGGGGGTCAAGGTACAGATGAACATGGCGGGGGTCAAGGTACAGGTGAACACGGCAGGGGTCAAGGTACAGGTGAACACGGCGGGGGTCAAGGTACAGGTGAACACGGCGGGGGTCAAGGTACAGGTGAACACGGCAGGGTGGTGGGGGGGGGTGACGGCGGGGTGGTCGGTGAACGGGGGGTCAGGTACAGGTGAACGGCGGGGTGGTGGTGAGGGGTCAGGTACAGGTGAACACGGCGGGGTCAAGGTACAGGTGAACACGGCGGGGGTCAAGGTACAGGTGAACACGGCGGGGGTCAAGGTACAGGTGAACACGGCGGGGTCAAGGTACAGGTGAACACGGCAGGGGTCAAGGTACAGGTGAACACGGCGGGGGTCAAGGTACAGGTGAACACGGCAGGGGTCAAGGTACAGGTGAACACGGCGGGGGTCAAGGTACAGGTGAACACGGCGGGGGTCAAGGTACAGGTGAACACGGCGGGGGTCAAGGTACAGGTGAACACGGCAGGGGTCAAGGTACAGGTGAACACGGCAGGGGTCAAGGTACAGGTGAACACGGCAGGGGTCAAGGTACAGGTGAACACGGCAGGGGTCAAGGTACAGGTGAACACGGCGGGGGTCAAGGTACAGGTGAACACGGCGGGGGTCAAGGTACAGGTGAACACGGCAGGGGTCAAGGTACAGGTGAACACGGCGGGGGTCAAGGTACAGGTGAACACGGCGGGGGTCAAGGTACAGGTGAACACGGCGGGGCAGGTACAGGTGAACACGGCGGGGTCAAGGTACAGGTGAACACGGCGGGGGTCAAGGTACAGGTGAACACGGCGGGGGTCAAGGTACAGGTGAACACGGCGGGGGTCAAGGTACAGGTGAACACGGCGGGGGTCAAGGTACAGGTGAACACGGCGGGGGGGTACAGGTGAACACGGCAGGGGTCAAGGTACAGGTGAACATGGCGGGGGTCAAGGTACAGGTGAACACGGCGGGGGTCAAGGTACAGGTGAACACGGCGGGGGTCAAGGTACAGGTGAACACGGCGGGGGTCAAGGTACAGGTGAACACGGCGGGGGTCAAGGTACAGGTGAACACGGCGGGGGTCAAGGTACAGGTGAACACGGCGGGGGTCAAGGTACAGGTGAACACGGCGGGGGTCAAGGTACAGGTGAACACGGCGGGGGTCAAGGTACAGGTGAACACGGCGGGGGTCAAGGAAGGTGAACACGGGGTCAGGTGAACACGGCGGGGGTCAAGGTACAGGTGAACACGGCGGGGGTCAAGGTACAGGTGAACACGGCAGGGGTCAAGGTACAGGTGAACACGGCGGGGGTCAAGGTACAGGTGAACACGGCAGGGGTCAAGCTACAGGTGAACATGGCGGGGGTCAAGGTACAGGTGACCACGGCAGGGGTCAAGCTACAGGTGAACATGGCGGGGGTCAAGGTACAGGTGAACACGGCAGGGGTAAGCAGTGAACATGGCGGGGGTCAAGGTACAGGTGAACACGGCGGGGGTCAAGGTACAGGTGAACACGGCGGGGGTCAAGGTACAGGTGAACACGGCGGGGGTCAAGGTACAGGTGAACACGGCGGGGGTTAAGGTACAGGTGAATACGGCGGGGGTTAAGGTACAGGTGAACACGGCGGGGGTCAAGGTACAGGTGAACTCGGCGGGGGTTAAGGTACAGGTGAACACTGCTTTTATCGCAAGACAGCTGGAATTATAGAGAAGGGATGAACTTCACTGGGATCGACAGCGGTGCCGCTTGCATGGTATTGTCATCTATCAAACCGCCCTTATCGTGGCGAAAATCCGATGTCTCTTGACGTCCGAAATTGCACCGCACGATTATCGTCTTCGTGTGTCACATCGTGATTCGGTTGCAGGAATGAAACGCACGGAACCGTCGGCATATGTGTCATGCTTATCGAGATCGACTATTGTTGCACTTGAATGACTACCTTTGCAAGCCGCCTTTGCACAGCGCATGATTGATACCAGAATAGCGTGCCATTCTGGCGCTGGCTGTGACCCGTGCGGTGCGGCCGTCGGGCAGTTTGCGGTCGGGCTCACGATGCGGTGGCGGTCCTGCAGTCGAAGTCGCTGGGAAGCGCCTGCCCTTCCAGATACAAACACATGCCGAGCGTTCCCCCTGGACCTCGGCAAAAACTGGTCTCTGCTTCCTCTGTTTTTGTGCTTCTGTCTGTCGCTCGTGTCTTCCGCCAACTGCACTGGCCCGCCCACGTACCAATCTGTTCTTTATTCGCGCCATCTTTCACGTGTCAAAGCTTCTCCCACGTCCGCACTCGTCTCTCCCACGTCCCGCACTCGTCCCTCCCACGTCCCGCACTCGTCTCTCCCACGTCCCGCACTCGTCCCTCCCACGTCCCGCACTCGTCCCTCCCACGTCCCGCACTCGTCCCTCCCACGTCCCGCACTCGTCCCTCCCACGTCCCGCACTCGTATCTCCCACGTCCCGCACTCGTCTCCCCCACGTCCCGCACTCGTCTCCCCCACGTCCCACACTCGTCTCTCCCACGTCCCGCACTCGTCCCTCCCACGTCCCGCACTCGTCCCTCCCACGTCCCGCACTCGTCTCTCCCACGTCCCGCACTCGTCTCCCCCACGTCCCGCACTCGTCTCCCCCACGTCCCGCACTCGTCTCTCTCACATATCGCTCCGGTCTGTCCCATATAAGAAGCCTGCCCGGACCAGCCACCAGTCGGGAACCTTCAGTCCCGAAGATGAGTATCAGCTAGCTGCGTGCCACCGAGGCGGAGGGATGTGTGTGGCAGCCCGATGTCACCTGATGTCACCTGCTGTCACCATATGTCACCAGAAGGTGTGCAGCTGTTTATGTCGATCGTGACTGCGAGCCGTGCTAGCCTGGATGCACATTGACACATTGTAGCATGAGCGCTGTACGACCGAAGCAGTCGATGCGCCCCTAAGCCCAAACAACCAACCAGCACATCGTAGCATATGCACGTGTATGGTGTGTCCACGTGGCGACGTTTGGCAGCATGACAAGTGGTGGTGTTTCGTGCACGCCTCCCGCGGCCTGAGCCGACCCGAAGACGCTGGTGTCCGGCTGGTGGTGGGGGCGACAGACGGTCAGTCTGCTGTGTCAGCATCTGACGGACGCTCACCCCTCCTGACGATCCGCGTCACGAGTGTCGTGATGTCCGTGCTGCACCGGCATTCCAGTCCGCGTCCGCACAAGTGAACGAGTGTGTATCTGCACCAATGTCCCAGCCTGTGCCTGCACCAATACCCCAGCCTGCGTCTGCACCAGTGTCCGAGTCCGTGTTGCACCAATGTCCCAGCCGTCTTCCTGCGTCTGCGCCGGTTCCTGCGTGCGAGTCCGTGATCCGTTTCCTGTCTCCGCTCGTGCCGATCACGTGCCGCTCGTGCCGACCACGTGCCGCTCGTGCCGATCACGTGCCGCTTCAACATCCCGGCCCGTTCCACTCCCCCCCCCCCTACCCCGCGCGCCGCCGATCGATGGCGCCAGTAATTGCGGCGCGTGTGGGTGGAACATTGATCTGCGGAGCCGAGGTGCCGAAACCGCACTGGCACGAGTTGACTAATGAACGCGATAACAGGAGGAACAGGTGCCTCCCCGCCACGGGACAGCTGCCGCTGTTTGCGCGGGAACTCACGCAAAATGGCGCGAAATGTAACGCCAGTGTCAGCAGTGCTGGAGCTTCTAGGCGATCGGATGAAGGCCACATTGAACGTTTTCATGGATGGTGATGTTCTGGATTTGAAGTTTACACAGCGGTAGGGTCTTGGCATCACTTCCTTCGCCTCGTGGACTAACATCAAGGCAATAGCGTACCCAGGGGAGGGAAATACAACCATACCCCTCCCCCTTGCCGTGAAGGGTGGGAGGTGAATCAGTCACGTGACCCAGTTTTTGAAGCGGGATATATTTTCTCACTGAATAAAGGAGCTATCGAAACTTTTGATCTGGTCACGACATGGTAGCATTGGCGGCATTACTGCCAGGAATCGTGTTGAATAATGATACCAACCCATGTAGTTGTTCCAAGATAATCATACAAATTACGCTACTAGCCAAAATTAGACAAGACAAAAGGCTGTATTCGCGTGAGGAGTGCGGTACATGCGGCGGTGGCGTCGATCCACAAGCGCCCGTTCACTAAGGGAGAGGAATCGACGATTTTTACTTAGGCGTGACGTCATAGTCATCCGCCGGCGGACGTGCTCCATCAAAATAAGCATGTGTCGACGATGCATTGGAAGGATTTTTTATCTTCTTAGGATTTTTATTTGACGTCCGCACGTCTTTTTAAACTTATCTCTGGTATTCGACCTCTGCTAAGCTCGTATTTGACGTGTGTATTTGTTACCGGCCCAGCTACGAAAGCAATACGAAGTTGTGGTCCCTGCGCCATTAAATGAATATCCTTAGGAACAGCTCGGGGCTAGACTGCACATGTTAGCGTATTTTCCACCAAAACGTGGGAAGCCCGCATTAATTACATCATCAGCCACTCCTAAGTAAGCGAGAAGCCCGCTGGCGGTTCCTAGGGAAGGTGAACCGGGCCATGACCGATCGTCATATTTTTTTTCCTCCCGCCGCCCCGTGATCAGAATATGCCACATGGGCTTATTCGGTGCCAATGTCAAAGTGCAAAGTTTCAACAGTCGGAAGCACAGCACGAAATTCGTCGACACATTTATTCTATTTTCGCGAAGGCCCCTACGCAGACCTGAGTAAAACTGGTTGGATCTCGGCCACTTTTTTAAACCAAATAATTCCTTTCAACCTTCACTGAGGGCTTCGCGTCTCGGGATTCGTTATTAGTGTGCGTTATCCAACAAGAGCAGACATTTCACATATTGTGACCTGCCGACATAGCGATTCGGTCCGTCCCGATATGTACAATATTCCGGCAGGATCCGCCCGTTCTCTCAACATGCAGCTATTGTTGTATGTTCTTGTCATTCCTATGTTCATCCGGCGGTACTAGATCCACACTTAAGCTTCCGTCCCACGGCAGAATCCAAGAGGGTCGTCCGATGTCATCTGCTCTCACAATGAAAAGGATATTTCTACGAATGCGAGTACGGCACTCACCTATCCCTAGTCGCCCTTCCCCCCTCTCTCTCTTCCATGTTCAGCAACGTGTGCTCCCAGTCTGGTTACGCGCCCGCCCAGACTTCGGACGATTCGGCAACTGGTCCAAGTTTGCCCCAAACCGACCGACTAGATCCGCCCCTGCTGCCCCCTCGAAAGCCGCCTGGATCCGCCATTGCGCCGGGATATTTTTGGTCCGTCTGGCGTGCAGGACGCTGCGAGGTATCGAACGTGGCCACCGTCAGCCGGCGGCTCCACCTCTCGTGCGTCAGCGCTGGCGGGCAACTGGCGCATCACCGTACAGATATCTCCCACGGACACACATGATATCTCCCACCGGACACACATGATATCTCCCACCGGACACACATGATATCTCCCACCGGACACACATGATATCTCCCACCGGACACACATGATATCTCCCACCGGACACACATGATATCTCCCACCGGACACACATGATATCTCCCACCGGACACACATGATATCTCCCACCGGACACACATGATATCTCCCACCGGACACACATGATATTCCCGCCGGACACACATGATATCTCCCACCGGACACACATGACGCACGCATGATATCTCCCACCGGACACACATGATATCTCCCACCGGACACACATGGCGCACACATGATATCTCCCACCGGACACACATGATATCTCCCACCGGACACACATGATATCTCCCACGGACACACATGGCGCGTAATGTACACACCTGGCACACACATGATATCTCCCACGGACACACATGGCGCGTAATGTACACACCTGGCACACACATGATATCTCCCACCGGGCACACATGGCGCGCAATGTACACACCAGGCACACACATGGTGCACAATATACACATTGGGCACACAAAAATGTCGCACAATGTACACATCTGGTACACACATGACGCACAATGTAACTCACCGGGTACACGCATGGTGCACAATGTACACACCGGGCACACACATGGTGCACAATGTACACACTGGGCACACAAAAATGTCGCACAATGTACACATCTGGTACACACACTGTGCACAATGTACACACCGGGTACACACACTGCACAATGTATGCGCCGGATGCACACATGGTGCACAATGTATATATTGGGCACACACATAGTGCACAATGTACACACCGGCCACACACACTGTGCACCATGTGCATACCGGCCACAAACATGCTGCATAATGTAGACATGGGCACACCCATACTGCACGTCTTCCCACATTCGCAGGACCAAAATACAAACCCATTCCACACGTCACCCTTCACCCACATGGGCATGGTCCACGCCCATGTAGGACCACACCAGCACCATGGTGCCGCCGAGTGCGGGAAGGCGGCCTGCAACACAAACCACAGATGCTACATGACCGATGCAGTCGATGCGCCCTAAAGCCTCTCCCCCCCCCCCCAGACCACAGATCATGGGCCTAAGACTTGAGCTGGACCCTGGGTATCAGGGGCCTTGAGGTGACGATCGGCAGTAGGAGCGTAAGAACTACTTTACAGGTGTGGGAGGTGCACAGGTCGTCTCGAAGTCGTGTCTTTCCATGCAGCTCCGGTATGTTTAATGCTAAAACTCGTTCATAATTTGATGGTAAATTTGGCTTCTCTTTGCTTCCTGTATTGACGCTAATGGTCAGAGGATGCTTGACTAGCTGATACGTGGCTATAAAAAAGGTGGCCAGCCTCCCCACCCCATAAAGAAAACAACAACAAAAACGAAGAATTGTAACGCAGCAAAACCTGAAAAGGCCATAAACCGAAGACGAAAGCTAGGAGAAACGCTCACTTGTCCAACGAACACAAAAAATGAGAAGTGGAAAAAATAGTTCATCAAAAAGTGTCATGGATGCTCGAGTAGATGTCCATGTTCAGTATACAAATGTTGAGGTTATTTAGGCAATGTTTTCGCCTTGTGCGAGCGCATGACGTGCACTGTGCAACGCTTTGCGTAAGCGCCTTTTCCACGCCTTCGGTGGCATGTTTGCAAAATGTGAGGCCCAATTTTCCGTTTGAGCTCCCGAGAATCAAGGCGTCACGTTTGTTAACTGGTCTGTGACGGCTGTCGGTGCGGGTCAGACCGGCGCCGCCGTACTCAGTGTCAGCTGGTCTGTGACGGCTGTTGGTGCGGGTCAGACCGGCGCCGCCGTACTCAGTGTCAACTGGTCTGGGACGGCTGTCGGTGCGGGTCAGACCGGCGCCGCCGTACTCAGTGTCAGCTGGTCTGTGACGGCTGTCGGTGCGGGTCAGACCGGCGCCGCCGTACTCAGTGTCAGCTGGTCTGGGACGGCTGTTGGTGCGGGTCAGACCGGCGCCGCCGTACTCAGTGTCAACTGGTCTGGGACGGCTGTTGGTGCGGGTCAGACCGGCGCCGCCGTACTCAGTGTCACCTGGTCTGTGACGGCTGTCGGTGCGGGTCAGACCGCCGCCGTACTCAGTGTCAGCTGGTCTGTGACGGCTGTCGGTGCGGGTCAGACCGGCGCCGCCGTACTCAGTGTCAGCTGGTCTGTGACGGCTGTCGGTGCGGGTCAGACCGGCGCCGTACTCAGTGTCAGCTGGTCTGTGACGGCTGTCGGTGCGGGTCAGACCGGCGCCGCCGTACTCAGTGTCACCTGGTCTGTGACGGCTGTCGGTGCGGGTCAGACCGGCGCCGCCGCCTACTCAGTGTAGCTGGTCTGTGACGGCTGTAGTGGTGCAGACCGGCGCCGCCGTACAGTGTCAGCCGCGGCGGCTGGGGGCGGACGGTGGGGCGGGTGGGGCGGGTCAGGGCGCGGCGTCGGAGTGGTGGTTTGACGGGTGGCGGC
Organism: Imbricaverruca yamaguchii; assembly: GCA_034440575.1. Taxonomy (NCBI): domain Eukaryota; kingdom Metazoa; phylum Arthropoda; class Thecostraca; family Neoverrucidae; genus Imbricaverruca; species Imbricaverruca yamaguchii. The sequence goes on from JAOTOL010001657.1 coordinate 3,354,058, forward strand.
GGGAGACGGCGCCGGACTAGGGTCGGCGGCGGGAGGGGCGGGCGGGTCAGAGCGGCGCGGTATAGGCACCGGTCTGTGACGGTGTCGGTGCGGGCGCCGGCGCGCGACTGTGTCAGTGGTCTGTGACGGCTGTCGGTGGGGTCGACGGCGCCGCCGTACTCAGTGTCAGCTGGTCTGGGACGGCTGTCGGTGTGGGTCAGACCGGCGCCGTACTCGGCCGACCGAGACCAGTCCGGCAGGCGCTGTCCGTGTGTCCGCCGCCGTACTCGGCCGACCGAGACCAGTCCGGCAGGCGCTGTCCGTGTGGCTGGCGCTGAGCGTCAGACCCAGGGTGGCTGGCAGTGTTGCTGCTGCACCAGCTGGCCGCTTCCGTCCAGCATGTGCATACGGTGATGGATGACGCCGCCGTCAGTGGAGCTCCGGCCAGCGGCCGTCGCCCACTAATTAATTATTATTGTCCGAGCGGTACAGCGAGTAGCGCCGGGAGCAGCAGCCGCGGCGGGAGGGGCGGACGGGCGGCGGCGGGAGGGTGGCGGCGGGAGGGTGGCGGCGGGAGGGTGGCGGCGGGAGGGGCGGACGGGCGGCGGCGGGAGGGTGGCGGACGGGAGGGGCGGACGGGCAGGCATCGGCATCTGACTGGCGGACGGCTGCCTGACATCTTATGAGACATGATACCGGCTATGTGTGGTCCGATTGAGAATCTCACAGCCACCGAGCCCGCTCGGAACACGCGCTAGCCGCAGCTGGTCCTTGCTGGTCGTCCGTGGTCCTTGCTGGTCGTCCGTGGTCCTTGCTGGTCGTCCGTGGTCCTTGCTGGTCGTCCGTGGTCCTTGCTGGTCGTCCGTGGTCCTTGCTGGTCGTCCGTGGTCCTTGCTGGTCGTCCGTGGTCCTTGCTGGTCGTCCGTGGTCCTTGCTGGTCGTCCGTGGTCCTTGCTGGTCGTCGTGGTCCTTGCTGGTCGTCGTGGTCGGTTCTGGTCGTCCGTGGTCCTTGCTGGTCGTCCGTGGTCCTTGCTGGTCGTCCGTGGTCCTTGCTGGTCGTCCGTGGTCCTTGCTGGTCGTCCGTGGTCCTTGCTGGTCGTCCGTGGTTCTTGCTGGTCGCCTGTGTACGGCGGACGGACACCGCGAAGCGGTCCACGGCATCCTCTCACGCAGGATCTCTGACGCATAATCGCGACGTCACGTTCGTCGAGCACGTCATCAACTCTTCCCCGTCGTAGCTGCCATAGCGACGGAGCCTCACGCGCACATCGGCCTGAGCCAGTCACGATACAAGTGCCGATATTTATCGCCTTCTGAACGCGGTTTTTCTTCTCCGCTGTACCACTGGCCCGAATATCCATGCTTTTTTCAATTGTCGTCCCCCTCGTATCAGATGCAGCAGCAGCCTATCTCCTTTGGCTGTATGCACCTTCATTCGGTCTTTCAATGTGGGGCATTCCTTGGTGAGCTGCCCGTAGATCAGGGCAGCCAACACAAGGGTGCCTCGGGATGCAAAGAAGAATGCAATAGAATGTGATTCTATAAATACAATTTGCATCCCTTCCGTTTTTTTCTTTCCATTTTGCAGATAGACCACCACCAATTAGTAGAAAGCAAATGCGACCCTGGGAAATCGGCGGACTGGTAGCAAGCTAGTAACGCCCACAGAGTTTCCAGGGTCACAAGATGAAAATGTTAGGGGAGTACAAAAATGTTGCAAACGGATTCATAGGGAGATAACTCATGCAGAATAACATAGGTGTGTACCAGCCTACCAATATCCTCTGACACAAAAAAGAACACAAAAAAGTCCAATCAATCGCATGCATTTGTACATTTTCATATATCATCAACACTGATACCACATCTGGCAATGTACAACCTTTAAAGCTACCTTTGTGAATTGTATGAGCTATAGTCTGACTTCAGTTTTCATTTGATTTGTATAATTCCATAAAGTGACGTCTCATTGCCGCTCATGCGGCAAGAGTAGCGCTGAGTGTCCATCAGTACTGACAGATCCGACACACGTTGGTTGGTTATTTGGGCTTAGGGGCGCATCGACTGCTTCGGTCATACAGCGCCCATATCCGACACACGTCAGATCCCGTGGCATTCAGAGGCTTTATTAACGTCAATGGACACGACGTTGAGCTGCTGATCCGCAAAGCTGGTATATTTTTTCGATCAGTTGTAATAACACCATGATGATCACAGAAACATATTGAATTCCACACTCCTCTAGATGTATTTCGCTTGTGAAGAGTCTTCAATAGATGCCTGACACGATCAAGTAAAGCAAAATTTCGCTTCGAAAACGAAATTTCGCTATCTCGCCTCATAATTGAAATCTTTCTGGAGGAATTTGGAATTAAGTATATTATTATGAGAATCGGGCTGACTTTAAACTGTTCCATTTGTTCTTGTATGAGCTATAGTCTGATTCCATTTGATCTCTTAATGTTGCTGTTCCGTTTGATGATTTTTGTCCCGTCGCTTTAACAATTCAATCCGTCAATGGACCGCTCAAGTACCTTGGGAACATTTCCCTTCCCCTGATCCTCAAGTAACGGCATCCGGTTCAGTCTCAGTGGCGCCAGATCAACGCTCGCTGGCGCTTCGGAGGCGCAGGCGATCCGGGCATGGCTCATACACAGCACAGCGTGTGTCTTCCCCGCGGACGACGGAGGGCACAGCGGCTTACATGGATAACTGCTGGCGCCGGGCTTAATGGTCGCCAATTGTTCTCCGCCTGGTAATTACTGTCAGGAGTTACCAACACGCCGGGCGGTGTACACGACAGGTTTGGTGCCCCACGTCACCATTGGCCAGGCCGGCGATCTACAACACCCGCGGGTCGTGCTCTGCTTCAATTGTGCGTTAATTTCTCAACTATGTCACTAACTTCGTTCGTTGCCCTACGCGATATACATGGAACCTTTGGGTAGCTCTATATGCAGATATGTCTGAAACTGGTTCATGTGAGTTCTGGAGGAGAATTTCTCACTTTCGTCATACTTCAATGAGTTTCTTAATAAAAGGCGGGTATTCTTAATATAGACTGTGTTTCGTGTGCTGTGGTGGCGGTGAGTCTGCTGTGGTGGCGGTGTGCATGCTGTGGTAGCGGTGTGCATGCTGTGGTGGCGGTGAGTCTGCTGTGGTGACGGTGAGTCTGCTTTGGCGGCGGTGTGTCTGCTGTGGTGGCGGTGTGTATGCTGTGGTGGCGGTGTGTGTACTGTGGTGGCGGTGAGTCTGCTGTGGCGGCGGTGTGTCTGCTGTGGTGGCGGTGTGTATGCTGTGGTGGCGGTGTGTGTACTGTGGTGGCGGTGAGTCTGCTGTGGTGGCGGTGAGTCTGCTGTGGTGGCGGTGAGTCTGCTGTGGTGGCGGTGAGTCTGCTGTGGTGGCGGTGTGTCTGCTGTGGTGGCGGTGGGTCTGCTGTGGTGGCGGTGTGTATGCTGTGGTGGCGGTGTGTCTGCTGTGGTGGCGGTGTGCATGCTGTGGTGGCGGTGTGTGTGCTGTGGTGGCGGTGTGCATGCTGTGGTGGCGGTGTGTATGCTGTGGTGGCGGTGAGTCTGCTGTGGTGGCGGTGTGTCTGCTGTGGTGGCGGTGTGTCTGCTGTGGTGGCGGTGTGTGTGCTGTGGTGGCGGTGTGTGTGCTGTGGTGGCGGTGTGCATGCTGTGGTCGCGGTGTGTCTGCGGCAGTGGCGGTGAGTCTGCTGTGGTGGCGGTGTGTCTGCTGTGGTGGCGGTGAGTCTGCTGTGGTGGCGGTGAGTCTGCTGTGGTGGCGGTGAGTCTGCTGTGGCGGCGGTGTGTCTGCTGTGGTGGCGGTGTGTATGCTGTGGTGGCGGTGTGTGTACTGTGGTGGCGGTGAGTCTGCTATGGTGGCGGTGAGTCTGCTGTGGTGACGGTGAGTCTGCTGTGGCGGCGGTGTGTCTGCTGTGGTGGCGGTGTGTATGCTGTGGTGGCGGTGTGTGTACTGTGGTGGCGGTGAGTCTGCTGTGGTGGCGGTGAGTCTGCTGTGGTGGCGGTGAGTCTGCTGTGGTGGCGGTAAGTCTGCTGTGGTGGCGGTGTGTCTGCTGTGGTGGCGGTGGGCCTGCTGTGGTGGCGGTGTGTATGCTGTGGTGGCGGTGAGTCTGCTGTGGTGGCGGTGTGCATGCTGTGGTGGCGGTGTGTGTGCTGTGGTGGCGGTGTGCATGCTGTGGTGGCGGTGTGTCTGCGGCAGTGGCGGTGAGTCTGCTGTGGTGGTGGTGAGTCTGCTGTGGTGGCGGTGTGTCTGCTGTGGTGGCGGTGAGTCTGCTGTGGTGGCGGTGTGTCTGCTGTGGTGGCGGTGTGTCTGCTGTGGTGGCGGTGAGTCTGCTGTGGTGGCGGTGAGTCTGCTGTGGTGGCGGTGTGTATGCTGTGGTGGCGGTGAGTCTGCTGTGGTGGCGGTGTGTGTGCTGTGGTGGCGGTGAGTCTGCTGTGGTGGCGGTAAGTCTGCTGTGGTGGCGGTGTGTCTGCTGTGGTGGCGGTGAGTCTGCTGTGGTGGCGGTGTGTGTGCTGTGGTGGCGGTGTGTGTGCTGTGGTGGCGGTGTGTATGCTGTGGTGGCGGTGTGACTGCGGCAGTGGCTGGTGCCAACCGGCTCCTCATCAACGTATGCAATCTGATTGTGCATTGTTCAGGTGAACATAGAAAGTCAATTCGTGGGACAAAGCAATAAAAGTTCGGGTGCAGTCTGGTGGCTAGTGACCAGCCCCTCTGGTGAGCTGATGACTCAGTCCCTCTAGTGAGCCAGTAACATATCCCCTCTGAATGCCAGTAACCCGAAAGGATATCGGTTATGGCTATATCATCAAAACTCAGAATGTTATATTCAGCGTACGTGGCATTGCAGACACGACGTAGTTCTTACCGCAGGAACGATATAGTTACCACTGCAGGCACGATATAATTACTACTGCAGGCACGATATAGTTACTACTGAAGGAACGATATAGTTACCACTGCAGGCACGATATAGTTACCACTGCAGGCACGATATAGTTACTACTGAAGGAACGATATAGTTACCACTGCAGGCACGATATAGTTACTACTGTAAGCACGATATATTCATAACTGCAGGCAGAATATAGTTGCCACTTCAGGTAGGATGTAGTTACCACTGCAGGCACGGTATACTTACCACTTCAGGCACGGTATAGGGTATAGTTACCACTGCAGGCGCGACACAGTTCCGACTGCAGTTACGGTATGGGTCTCGCCGCAGACATGATGCAGGTTTCACTGCAAACCTAATACCCACCAAACGATGTTATCTCCCTCTCTCACCTGTTCCTGTTTCTTGTTTTTTAGTTCTAAGTAGTGGTGGGTGGGGTGATATTTATGCTCAGTAGGTGTGCACTGTATAGACCCCTTTAATCAAGCATGGATTGAGGTGGAAAATTATTGGTAGGACACGATAACATGTGTTATGTGGGATCGAGTGAGTAGGTCTGGATAGGTAAGGTAGATGGGCATTGGGTGGTGAGAGGGATGTTTGTGGACGGAGTTTTTGGAATTAAGGATGTGGTGCTGCCTGGGGTAATGAGCGTCTTTTTGTCAGCGTTATGGCATCTTCCCTTTACGGGCATAGCCTGGGTGGGTCCTTGTGGCTCGTATTAAGCCTGAACACTGTATGACTGTACGACCTGATGACATACTTCCTGTTTAGTTCCAGGTGGTGACATGGCGCTGGCCACCGACCAGGGACGGCGACGACCTCGGCTGTCTGACCTGAGGTCACACGTGACCTGTGTCATCTGCGCCGGGTACTTCATTGACGCCACCACTATCGTGGAATGTCTTCACACTTGTGAGTGTGTCATTATGTTGCTACCATCATCCCGATTATATTACGTATGGTGTATGCATTGTGATATTATTAGCATTATCTATGTTATTATTGTTACCCTGCTATTATTTTCTTGTTCGTATTCTTCTTGCAATCATGATTTTGATGCTTGTTCCGTTTATTATTTTTATTCTCTTTTTCTGATCAGTCTTCTGATCATACTTCTTATCATTCTTCTGATTATTCTTCGGATCATTATTCCGGTCATCTTCAGTATTTATATCTATGTAGTTGCTCTCTGATAATTCCATGAAGATAACATTAAGCTGAAATTATAAGCGCGAGTATTTTCGACCGGAATGTTTGGGACCCAGTCGATTTTTTTGGGCTCCTTGGGCGATTTTTCGAAATCCAGAAGCAAGGTTTCGAAACCCGCTTCATTTATTTTTGGCCCGACTCGTATTTTTAAGCCCTGCCGCGTTTTGATGGGCCCCGGCACGATTCTTGGGGGCCCATTACCTCTCAGGGGGCATTTCCCCCTTTGCGACATTCGATATGCCGCTGGCAAGAATCAAGAATCAAGGGAAAATCATGTTAGATTGATCGGGGCTGGCGCGATATTACTTTGGAAATGTCACATTGTTGACGGAACTCCATGGAACTCCATGTTGAATCGGGAAGACGTTGGAAGGCGCCAATCAACATTGAAAGAGGTTCCATAACAAGATATGGATCTCAATCCTGGAAAATGTACACCTATAGACAGCTCAGTGGCAGATCCGGCTATCCGTCTTGGACGAGCCAAGTCGTGTGAGGAACGGGAAGTGTCCAGAGAAGTTATTTCGAGCCCAAAACTGTCAAAGCGATTTGGGGCGCACTAGTCTTAAGTTGGTTGAGTTTGTTATAATCGTTTTTTTACAATTGCACAGCACACCTTTGTATTCATTGTAAGTTGTGTCAACGCCGTTATAAGTTATCCTCGCCCCGGGTGCCTGCCTGGGTGCAGGACGTTTTGCCACATACGTGCACGCGTTACCAACCGGCTGTACCGCCTGACATCCCTCGAGTGCCGCTACGCTCATTTGGGCGTAACATGGCGCCCAGCCGGCCGAGCTGAGAGCTTCAGGTCTACCATACTCCTCCCCCACTTCTACCGCACGGCACTTGAGGTCTACCGCACTTCCAACGGAGCGGAAAACACTGTCGCCGTCATAATTTACGGTGATGGCTTTCGGTGTTTGTCTGGGAGTGTCCTGTCCATTTTTTCCTTGCTGCAAAGGAGCGCTACTGGTGCCATTGCACCTCTACCTTCACTTGTGGTGGCTCCCTGAGTCAACCATGTGCCAGTGTGATAAGCCAGTAGATTGCAGCCAGCTAAAGGCAATCAACAGCCGTAGCTCAATAACTACGTATATATATATATATATATATATATATATATATATATATATATATATATATATATATATTCACACCTATGCTACACATTACTTCTCAGTGTAGCAGAATAGACAGCGGCTGGGTAGCCGGAAAAACACAGGAACACCTGGGCAGATAAGGGATGCAAAGACGCCAGGTGAGCAGGCAGTCAGACAAGAGGCGGACAGATAAAGGACATCCAGATGGCAAGCGAACTGGCGGACAAGGGGCAACGCAGACAGTCAGAACACGATCGGACAGTCGGCATGACAGCGCAGACAGTCAGAACACGATCGGACAGTCGGCATGACAGCGCAGACAGTCAGAACATGATCGGACAGTCGGCATGGCAGGCAGACAGGTGGAGGGACACGCTCAGGCGGACACAGGAGCAGACTGACACAGGGTCAGACGGACACAGGGTCAGACGGACACAGGGTCAGATGGACATAGGGTCAGACGGGCACAGAGTCAGACGGACACAGGGTCAGATGGACACAGTGTCAGATGGACACAGGATCAGACGGACACAGGATCAGACGGACACAGGATCAGACGGACACAGGATCAGACGGACACAGGGTCAGACGGACACAGGATCAGACGGACACAGGATCAGACGGACACAGGGTCAGACGGACACAGGGTCAGACGGACACAGGGTCAGACGGACACAGGGTCAGATGGACACAGGGTCAGACGGACATAGGATCAGACGGACACAGGATCAGATGGACACAGGGTCAGATGGACACAGGGTCAGATGGACACACGGACAGATGGAAGGGCAGACGGTCCCACAGGCAGATTGATGGGTGGAGAGATGATAATGTGTGCGTAGTGTGACGGACGGGCAGATGTTGACAGTCGGACGGCGCGCTGTCATACTGGCGGGCAGATGTTGACAGTCGGACGGTACACTGTCATACTGGTGGGCAGATGTTGACAGACGGACGGTACACTGTCATACTGGTGGGCAGATGTTGACAGTCGGATAGCACACTGTCATACTGGTGGGCAGATGTTGACAGACGGACGGTACACTGACATACCGGTTAGCAGATGTTGACAGTCGGATAGCACACTGTCATACTGGTGGGCAGATGTTGACAGACGGACGGTACACTGTTATACTGGTGGGCAGATGTTGACAGTCGGACGGTACACTGCTATACTGGTGGTCAGATGTTAACAGACGGACGGTACACTGTTATACTGGTGGGTAGATGTTGACAGTCGGATAGCACACTGTCATACTGGTGGGAAGATGTTAACAGACGGACGATACACTGACATACCGGTGGGCGGAGAGCCGGGTAGACGTTGAGCCTGGTAGACGGCCGGGTAGACGTTTAGTCGGGTAGACTGTAAGACGGAAGGACCCGGTCGGTATCGCACACCCGCAACACCATCGCAGGTGCCTGGCGCCAAGCCCGGCAATCGGCCCGTACTGGCACCGCGGAATGATCGCCCGAGCCGGCAAAGTTTCCGCGCGCGCTCGGCTATAAAGCTGCCCCGGCCCGCAGCCATCGGCGTCAGCGGCGGACAGACCGGCTGGTCGTTCACCCCCGCCCCGGGCGTACTGGCGGCCCGGCGTGGGAATGCTCGCCGACCGCGTCGAAATGTGCGCGTCGTGCCCCGCTTCAGACGTAACTGCTGCAGTGTGCCTGGTATGTTTTGGAGCCCTTTCTCGGCTACTTGACACCTCAGTTACTGCCCAATGCGTGCCCTGTGCCTGATATGTTTTGGAGGCCTTTATCGGCCACCTGTCTCTTCAGTTGCCGTCCAGTGGCTGCAGTGTACCTGGCATTGTTTCGGCTGGTCTTTGCCGACCACCTGACGCTTCGCTTGCTGTCCAATGGGTGCAATAGGTCAGCGCGAAGTAGCCGCGTTCACAATGGAGCGTCCGCCACACCAACGACGCACGCGCTCAAACAATGCCTCGCGTGCGGGCGAACACTGTGGGAGGGCGCGGCGGCGCCGCTTCGGTGTACAAACATCCACACGTACGGGGAGCGACACGTTGTTCACACGTGTCACACGTGCAGGGGCGACACGTGGTTTACACGTGTCACACGTGTATGGGCGACACGTGGTTTACACGTGTCACACGTGTAGGGGCGACACGTGAGTCACGCGTCACACGTGTAGGGGCGACACGTGTCACACGTGTCGCACGTGCAGGGGTGACACGTTCGGGCGTTGACGGGATACCGGTGCGGGGAACAACTCGGGCGACTAGCCGCTGGCGGGCGAGCTAGGCCGCGGTTAGACGTGAGACTGCAGAGACGCGACTGCTCGCGTCGGCTACAACAGCGAGGACCGCTGCCGCTCAAAGGGAGAACAGCGTATGTCCCCGTCTGGGTCAGTGTAATTTTTACCTCTACTCTTATGACCCTTTTTAGTTATTTGAGTTTAAGGGCGCTTCGACCTCTGACCGGTTTGTATCAATACGGACGATAATCACAGCATTTCTTAGCTGAATTGCACCTTTATGCGCCATGGACATAGAGGCGTAGTTTCCAATGAATGCACAATGGACTTGCGCTTTTCTTCAACTGAACGGCAGATGGAGTTTCCTCACTCATAAACATATCGGTTTGATGTGCACCCTGTAGTTTATGCACGGAGAATGTAAACGTCCGCTCCCGTCATGGCGAAAATCACGGGCGAGGATGAAGGTGCAGTCCATTGAGTCACACATGGCTGATAGGTTTGCCATCTGAACCCTGGAAGGTTCTCCTCTTGTGTTCTGCATTTCCAGGACAGGCACTTTGCCCGCAAGTGCCGATGGTGTTATCAGGCAGCTTAGAGTACGCACACACTTCCAGTCTTGTGCCGGTGGAGCCGACCGTTGCTGGCATATTGTCCACCACTGGTGTAGACCTTGCCTGGCAAATGGACACCAGATGGAGTACACTACACCTGACATGTCGCCACCAGATGGAGTACACTACACCTGACATGTCGCCACCAGATGGAGTACACTACACCTGACATGTCGCCACCAGATGGAGTACACTACACCTGACATGTCGCCACCAGATGGAGTGCACTACACCTGGCATGTCGCCTCCAGATGGAGTACACTACACCTGACATGTCGCCACCAGATGGAGTACACTACACCTGACATGTCGCCACCAGATGGAGTCATACACCGTACACTTACCTGACATGTCGCCACCAGATGGAGTACACTACACCTGACATGTCGCACAGATGGAGCACCTACACCTGACATGTCGCCACCAGATGGATGTTGTTACATGTACCACTTTCAGTGGAATGTGCCCCTTCCCCCTCAAAAGTATATATAACAGTGTTGGCCTTTCCCAATAATTTTGATTTTCACCACGGGACCCTATGTGTCTCGCCTCCCCGGTCCATGTGCGCTGCATTGCCTTCATGTATTGTGCCCCTCCCCAAACAATTTTCAGAAATAAACGCCCCTGATCACACCTCACGTATCACCACCAGATGGAGTATACCACGCCTCATATATCACCACCAGATGAGAACAGCACGCCTCATATATCACCTCCAGATGAGAACAGCATGCCTCATATAACACCATCAGATGAGAACAGCATGCCTCATATATCACCACCAGATGGAGTATACTACGCCTCATATATCACCATCAGATGAGAACAGCATGCCTCATATATCACCTCCAGATGAGAACAGCACGCCTCATATACCACCTCCAGATGAGAACAGCATGCCTCATATATCACCACCAGATGAGAACAGCACGCCTTGTATCACCTCCGAGAGAACAGCAACCTCAATCCACCATGAACCACCCTCATATATCCCACTGGAACCACGCCTCAATATCACACGATAGTAACCACGCCTCATATATCACCATCAGATGGAGTATACCACGCCTCATATATCACCACCAGATGGAGTATACCACGCCTCATATATCACCACCAGATGAGAAAAGCATGCCTCATATATCACCTCCAGAAAAATTATACATATCACCACCAGATGAGAACAGCATGCCTCATATATCACCATCAGATGAGAACAGCACGCCTCATATATCACCACCAGATGAGAACAGCATGCCTCATATATCACCACCAGATGAGAACAGCATGCCTCATATATCACCAACAGATTGGGCGGATTACGCCCTCTCGGGTAAAGCAGTTCGCACCATACGGATACTTCATCCCCAGACGGAACAAAGTACCCTGATTTCCCCGAGACTGAAGAGCCAACAATCAATATCGATCGAATCCATGTGACGATTAGATCCGCTTGGTTGTTGATTTCTAGTACGATGTTTATGGCTCAGCCATTTTTAGCGATTGCGTTTTTGGGAATCGTTGCTTTCCCCTCATTCTTCCTGGCCCTCTGTTCATTTTGTTCTTCTCACATCCGCTCCTCGTTCGCTCTTCCTCTCTCTCTCTCTCTTTCTTTCCCACTTTTTATTTTCCATTCCCTATGTTGTCGCTATTCGGCCTCTTTTGTCTTTCCCTCTCCCCTATCTTCTCCCCGTGATTCCCGTCCTGTAACTATCTCTCCACCGTCCACGTTACCGTGTCTCTCCAGCCGGGCGCCACATGACCAATGTAATCGACGCGCCCTAAAGCACTAATAACTAACCGTCTCCCCAAGCCCCACTATCTTTCGTCGCCACCTCGTCAGTGGCGACTGACACGGCGCGTGCTGGCAGTGGACGTGTGATCGTGGTGGCCACGCGACGACCGCCGACCGCGCCACCTCACCTGCACACAACCCGGCGGCCGACAGCGCTGCGTGCAGCTCCCCACACCACCCCTCCCCCCTCCCCCTCCCCCTCCCGGCGGGACCGCGCCAGTAATGGCGCGCCGGCCACAATTTCCGCCGCCGAACGTTCGTCCGGTTGTGTGCGGTAAACACCGGCTCGACCCTTCGGTCGCTTCCAGTCATCGCGCGTGCGTTGTTTTCCGAACGCACCTCCAGTTAGAAGTGTTTCACAAGGAGTGTGCGTGTGGCGTGCTGCGTTCCCGTCGTCGCCGCTGGACACGCAGAGCTGTCGCGCGCCAGGCGCTGTCGCGCAGCGTGCGTGTCGTTAGCACTGGCTGGTGGGCGTCGGACGCTGCCGGGTCCGAGAGAGGGCCGGCCCCCCTGGACGCCGGGGCAGGACGGCGAGCTCGTGGGGAGGGGCCTCGCCGGAGCGGGCGCAGGCAAGCGGCACACATCGTGTTCCGAACGGTTAGCCGTGAAATGGCCAGGCCCGGCTTTTGTCCTGCGTCTGGTGGCAGTGCTGCGGGTCTTGTCATTCTCCGTCCGGGACGAGCATAGTTCTCTGTGGAGCATATGGGTAACACCGAAAGCATTTGTGAATCTGCACGTTGGGCCACGACGGTTGGCAGAATCGAATGGCGAATGCTATGTGACGTTCGGATAATCTTTTTTTACAGCCACCAAAGTTGTTTGGGCCCTTTCAATGTTTCCCAAGGATCCATCGGTCTCTGTAGCGAATGCACCGCAGGTGTGGCTCTAAAAAAATGCGCATGCTCAGAAAATCCCATAGGAATATCTTGAAAATTGCGGAAGCCTTTTTCTCAGCCAAACATTACGACTATCAGTCAACGTTGAAGAACAATAAATACCACTACCCTATCGAATGTTGACTGCAGCTCCTAACGTTATCCGAAACCCTTGGCTTTACCTACGTACTGTTCGATAACTTAAGTTGCAAAGCTTGTAAACAAAAAGTGACGTAAATATTTTGACAGACAAAGGCGAAGTGATTACCACAAGTTGCGTTGCTTAAAAATACGATGCTGGTATCGAATATTACCGCTCCAATTATTATTTCACGAAGCGATTCAAGCATTGGTACGTACATATCTGATTATTATTTCTCATTTTCAGTTTGCCGGTCCTGCATATTACGTCACATGGCGGCGAGCAGCTACTGCCCGGTGTGTGACGTCATGATACATAGGACAAAGGACACCTCCAGTCTCAGGTAAGCAGCTACTGACATGAGTCTGGCCCATCACACACAGGACCAAGGGCACCTCCAGTCTCAGGTAAGCAGCTACTGCCCTGTGTCTGACACCATCACACACAGGACCAAGGGCACCTCCAGTCTCAGGTAAGCAGCTACTGCCCTGTGTCTGACACCATCACACACAGGACCAAGGGCACCTCCAGTCTCAGGTAAGCACCTACTGTACTGCATCTAGCACCATCATACCTATGATTACGAACGCCTCCCGTTTCTAGTGTGTATTTGCCTTATTGTTCGGTGGTAGCGACTGTTGCCCGCAGCGACAACCGTCTGCCGCAAAATTGGTATGGCTCCTCTTGCATGTTTCGACAAAATCTGCGAAATGTGATCTGCGATCACACGTAAATGCTTCCATCGCATGTGTGACGATCGAATGACATAATATGCGTGATGACCTGATGATATCATATGCGTGATGATCTGATGACATACTATGCGTGATGATCTGATGACATCATATGCGTGGTGATCTGATGACATTACATGCGTGACTATCTGATGACATATGCGTGATGACCTGATGACATTACGTGCGTGACTATCTGATGACATATGCGTGATGACCTGATGACATTACATGCGTGACTATCTGATGACATATGCGTGATGATTTGATGACATCATATGCGTGATGATCTGATGACATTACGTGCGTGACTATCTGATGACATATGCGTGATGACCTGATGACATTACATGCGTGACTATCTGATGACATATGCGTGATGATTTGATGACATCATATGCGTGATGACCTGATGACATTTCATGCGTGACTATCTGATGACATCATATCCGTGATGATCTGATGACATCACATGGGTTACGATCTGATCAGACATGCGTAAATGTCAGCCACATGGAGTTCTGACTGGGAATGTCATTTCCCCAGCTCGCACCTGCTGACATGTTCGCAGCAAATCCCGACAGCACATCGGAAACGTTCGGTTTTCCGTGGCGATCACGCATAGTAGAGCCTAGACTCTGGGTAGCGGTCACCATAGGGAAGCGACGGAAATGTTAGGTTTGACGTTGTAATCATTAATAGTGGACTATGGATACCGGTTAGCATCTGGAAGCTATTAAGCGGGAAGGCAGCTACATTGACTTGTCTGTTATGGCGATTGATTGGCTTGTTGTCTTATATGGCATTCGTCGCTCATTATGTCGCATGCCTTTCCTCACATCACGTGACCAGTCCCGAGTGCCGGAGATGAACGATTTCCACTCGTCTCGACGTGGCTGCGCCGATGAAGGTCAAACGGTTGCGTGGCTTGTTCGTCGAAGCTTACGGCGTTAATGGGGCTGAACGGGCGCCTGGCTCTCCCGCAGATCGGACAGACTGCTGCAGAAGATGGTGTACAAGCTGGTGCCGGGACTGTTCCAGAAGGAGATGAGACAGAGGCGCGAGTTCTACCGACGTAAGCCGTACGCAGGTCAGTGGAGTAGAACTCGGCAGAAGCGTCGCGACGTCAGCATGCTCCGCAGATCTCCCGTCCCGTGTTTCTCGCAATCGTCCGAACACAACTTTGGTCCTTCTGTCACGCGATGTGAAGGGGAGGGGCGTGACGAGGGGTACGTGAGGAAATTCGTGAGGGGTGCAAATCCGAAGCGCCATCGCGTCACATTGGTGGCTGCTGAAATGTGGGCAAATGGTTCTAGCCGTGCTGGTTCCCCAGCCACACTGGTTGTAACCTACCTTGCGGATCGGAATGCGTGTCGTTTTTACGCACATGCCCACTGTCCACAAAAACGGCTTGATAGTAGCAGATAGGGACGCTCGGCAGCGTGTCATCGCTCCAGCCTGGATCAGCTAGCTTCGGCGCATCTGAACCAGACCAGCAGGGTCTGAACGTACCAGAGGGCGGGGGCGCAGGCGGCCAAATCGACCAGACCAGACCAGCGGGGTCTGAACGTACCAGAGGGTGGGGTCGCGGGCGGCCAAATCGACCAGACCAGACCAGCGAGGTCTGAACACGCCAGAGTACAGGGGCACACGCAGCCAAGTCGACCAGACCAGTAGGGTCTGAACGTACCAGAGGGCGGGGGCTCACGCGGCCAAATCGACCAGACCAGACCAGCGAGGTCTGAACACGCCAGAGTACAGGGGCACACGCAGCCAAGTCGACCAGACCAGTAGGGTCTGAACGTACCAGAGGGCGGGGTCGCGGGCGGCCAAATCGACCAGACCAGACCAGCGAGGTCTGAACGCACCAGCGGGCCGAGGCGAAGTGCGGTCTGAAGGGCCATCTCAGAGGGGGCGGGTGATTTTTTGGCGTGCCCGACTGCCTATCACGCCGGCCGCCGCGTGTTGGTTGTTAGTAGCGGGTTAGTCTAAGCATGCCATGCCTGGTTGTCAGTGGGGTTGGTACGTTGTTTTGCAATTCGGCTCATCTACGTCCGCTGTGTCTCTTGGTAGCCATTTTACGTTATGACTTGCAAAGCAAGTCGGCTCATCTACGTACGATGGCTCCTCTGGGTAGTCGTTTTCCATCTCAGAACAATAGTGTTCCTTCCCTCTTAACTTTCGTAGGAATCCATGATACACTATTCTATTGCCCTGTATTGGTAGTGGTGCACTATTGTGTTGTCCCTGTATTGACAATGGTACACTGGGGACGAGTAGCCTAGGGGAAGTTACTCATCTCACAATCGAAAGGTTGTGGGTTCGAGTCTCACTTCTCGCTACTCTTCGCCCGCGACCAATCGGCGTGAGAGATTGGCGGGGGCGGGGCCGGGGGCGGCCCTGCACGGTCACTTGATGACCTACCAGCTGCAAGACGATGCGACGGCGGGAGGCGACGTCCGCCAAGAATCCGCCGCAGAGCGTCCTGCAGGTCACCGATGTCGGCTCGGCTCCTCTCCTTCCGGCACATGACCAGACCCCGGCGGCTCAAGACTGAAGCGGTCCTGGCGCCATTCTCCGGCATACGGGCCTCGAGCAGCTGGCTGTATGAGTAGGTCTGCTGGTTAGCTGTAGATGGCGACTCCGAGATGTAAAGAGTTGCCATCTGCCGTCCGTTCCGCCCACACCACGGCCGAGGAGCTCAAACCGCCAGATTTAGACTCGGTCCCTGAGTCGCCTCTTGATGGACTTGCGGATCACTGCATTATACTCTTGGAATCTGTGTGCAGTTTGCAGGGTTGCTGCGGTCGCCAGCAGGTCAGGAAATCTTCTGTTTGGGACACACACAACTTTCTCCTCTATCTTCTCGTGAGGCAGCCGTTGCCAAAATCAGTTGCTTGTCAAGATGAGAGATGATAAGCGTCTGTCCATGTTCATGCTCTCAACATGCTCCTGCAGCTCATCATTAGTCTTGGTCGGTCTGGTCAGATTTTCACTCAGTCGCTGCATCTCAGTGTCTCTGTCGACGCCCTCTGCTTCAAGTGCTACCATCAATCTCTCCAACCAGTCAAACTTCGCCTCGAACGCCGCAATAATGGCAGCGTTGCCAGACTGAATCATTCGCTGGATGGTATCCAGCGAGGGCGGACAAGTTACACGGCAGGCGTCGTCGGCCCCGCGAGCGGACGGAGCCGCATCGGAGCCCGCGGCGGAGCCGCATCGGAGCCCACGGCGGGGCTACATCGGAGCCCGCGGCGGGGCCACATCGGATCCCGGAGCGGAGCTACATCGGAGCCCGCGGTGGAGCTACATCGAAGCTCTGAGCGGGGCCACATCGGGGCCGGGGCGGGGCTACATCGGGGCCGGGGCGGGGCTACATCGGGGCCCGAGGCGGAGCTGCATCGGAGCCCGGGGCGGAGCTACATCGGAGCCCGGGACGGGGCTACATCGGGGCCCGGGGCGGGCATCGTCGGCCGCGAGGGACGGAGCCACATCGGAGCCCGGAGCGGAGCGACATCGGAGCCCGGGGCGGGGCTGCATCGGGCCGGGGCGGAGCTGCATCGGGGCCCGGGGCGGAGCCGCATCGGAGCCCGGAGCGGGGCCACATCGGAGCCCGCGGCGGGGCCACATCGGAGCCCGCGGCGGAGCTGCATCGAAGCCCGCGGCGGAGCTACATCGGGGCCCGGGGCGGAGCCACATCGGAGCCCGGGACGGGGCTACATCGGGGCCCGGGGCGGAGCTACATCGGGGCCCGGGACGGAGCTACATCGGGGCCCGAGGCGGAGCTACATCGGAGCTCGGGGCGGAGCTACATCGGGGCCGGGGCGGGGCTACATCGGGGCCCGGGGCGGGGCTACATCGGGGCCCGGGGCGGGGCTACATCGGGGCCCGAGGCGGAGCTACACCCCGCGGTGAACCCGACCCCCGGTGCGATACCCGCCGTTTGGTGTTTTCCCTCGGTACGGCGCACCATTTCGGACACGGAGACTTGTCGCCTGCGACTGCTGACCGTGGCGACACCACTCTCAGTGCCAGAGGTCGCGCGGTCGGTGACCACCGTCTCGTCAACGTTACCGTCCGACGCCACTGGCACGCTCACCTCTCCCCTCTCAGAGCTTCACCCAGAGCGCGTGGCACTGCGGTGTCACTCTGTCGAGCACTCAGTCGAGCACTCACACTCAGCTCATTCGCACAATCGCCCACTCGCACACTCGCCCACTCGCACACTCGCCCACTCGCTCACTCGCACACTCGCACACTCTTAAATCACTGTCGGTCGCCCATCGCAGAGCAATGGACTCTGCGATGGGCCGTGGAACTTAGTCCGGTCACGACCAATGGTAAACGTGACACGGTGAGCACGTTACCCGTCGCCCCTCCTCCCTCTCTGTCTGCCGTCCGGACTCACTGATTCGGCGCTCACCCGATCGTCATGCGGAACTGGCGGAGACGCGACCTGACCGCGGCCGAGGTCACGCGCCGCCTGGCGACAGAAACATGAGGTACATCAATGTTCAGAGGCGTACAGGCTTCCTTTTCCACCAGAAGATGTGGGAAGAAGAGAAATAATATCTAGTTGAATTCATCGGATTTGTCCAGCGAACCCCCATACGAAGCATTTCATGGCGTCAAATGAAGCACAAAGCCATGAGATGGCAGCCATTATGAAAATGTAAAACTAGCAGAAACCGTAGAAACGGCAGAAACGCGCGAAGTGTGGCGAATGCGATGGATGCGTAAGGCGAGTGTATACATCCATGAACGTTGACGTGGTGGAGACAGGAAATTGCTGATTGAAATGAATGAAATTGGAAAACTTTAAATTTGTATTTTGAACATGGAGGAGGGGAATCAAATCTGGTGACCTTGAAGCGATGCCTGTAAGCTGCACTCATTCCACAGGCAATTTATGTTGTCATTAACTATTCCAATAAAAAATAATGAGATCCTTTGAAGAATAGTGGTCGATATCAAGTGACTTTAAAAAAGAGCTTGACAGGGCACTTCAAAATCCTGTTCCTCTCCCCATGACGCATATTATAGGTACGCCACCAGGAAGTAGGGTTTGGCCGGCGCCGAAAGTCTCCCCTCCCCAAAACCGGTGGGCTTGATCCGCCAGTGGGCACCAGTGCGCCAGACCGTCAGCGGACACCCACCTGACACGTGATCCGACGGTCACGTGACCTGCAGCCAGCTTGCGTGGCGCCGGCTCGCCGGTGCAGCGGTGGGGGAGGGGTCACACTCGCGCCGACGAGGTGATGGGTGCTGGGAGTGACGGCCCGGCGCACCGAGTCTGGGCGGCGTGACTGTGCACTGTGCACTGTGCACTGTGCACTGTGCAGGTGTGTAGTGTGCACTGTGCAGTGTGCACTGTGCACTGTGCACTGTGCAAGTGTGCACTGTGCAGTGTGCAGTGTGCGAGTGTGCAAGTGTGTATTGTCCTTCGATATATTGGTAACATAATGGTCTCTCGTTAGGTGTTTGTTTTCTCTCGTTAGGTGTTTTTATCGAACCGGGATGTTTGTCCGAGGATTTGTCCGGTATCCGGGATTGATGTTTCGATGTCTGATGGTGTGGCACGTCGTCCCGGTATGTGTCGTTTCCTTTGTCAGGCTGTATCGTCCTTCGGTGTCCTTCGTGGTGGAATTCCAGATCTTAATTTCGCAGAATCTCGTGAAGACCCAATATTACATGCTCTCCACTGGGCAGTCGTTAAATGTCCCGCTGGTGTGCCGGTCACCGGTAGGTGGCTGATCGATCGCAACGAGTGGCGAGTCAAGCCGGGTCGACGCGTTCCGTTTTCCTTGCGCCTCACCGACCAGACAATGCCAGACGTCCGCCCGGCTGGGAACGCGGCTGCTGGTCGGCGGTGTGGTCTGACCCGGTGACCCGCCGTGTACTGGCTCGTGACCCGTCCGCCACCCACGCACACCATCACACAGCTGCGGGGCCGGCCCAAGCCGCGCCGGTGCGTGGGTGTCTCTCTCACGGCGGTGCTTTACGATAGCGCCACGAACTGCTTCGCTCCCAACTGGCCATTGTGTGTGGGCCGCCCACACCGTAACCGCTCACCACTCACCGCTCACCGCTCACCGCTCACCGCTCACCGCTCACCGCTCACCGCTCACCGCTCACCGCTCACCGCTCACCGTTCACCGCTCACCGCTCCCGCTCACCGCTCACCGCTCACCGCTCACCGCTCACCGCTCACCGCTCACCGCTCACCGCTCACCGCTCACCGCTCACCGCTCACCGCTCACCGCTCACCGCTCACCGCTCACCGCTCACCGCTCACCGCTCACCGCTCACCGCTCACCGCTCACCGCTCACCGCTCACCGTCTCACCGCTCACCGCTCACCGCTCACCGCTCACCGCTCACCGCTCACCGCTCACCGCTCACCGCTCACTCGCTCACCGCTCACCGCTCACCGCTCACCGCTCACCGCTCACCGCTCACCGCTCACCGCTCACTCGCTCACCGCTCACTCGCTCACCGCTCACCCTCACCGCTCACTCGCTCACTCGCTCCTCTTTCCTCTCTCTCTCTCTCTCTCTCTCTCTCTCTCTCTCTCTCTCTCTCTCTCTCTCTCTCTCTCTCTCTCTCTCTCTCTCTCTCTCTCTCTCTCTCTCTCTCTCTCTCTCTCTCTCTCTCTCTCTCTCTCTCTCTCTCTCTCTCTCTCTCTCTCTCTCTCTCTCTCTCTCTCTCTCTCTCTCTCTCGTTGTATTTTTCGAACTGTCCCTCTGTACTTCCTTACGTGTCCGTTCACTCGGCATGCTCCCGTTGCCTTTCCCGCCGTCTCCTGCGTCGTCCAGGCTGTGGTCGGGCCGCAGCTCGTGTTACGGACGTGCGGCGCACGGCGTGACCGCCGCTGCGGCTTTGGTCGCCGCGGCGTGACGGCGGCTGTGGCTCAGGTCGCCGCGACAAATTACAGGCTCAGCCGTCGCCGTGGCGGGCCCATTGTTCGGCGACCAGAACGCCGTGTCAAAGGGGGCAGAGCCGCGGGAGGAGCAAGAGTGGGGGAGTGGCGACGCCGGGAGGCGGGCAGGCCCTCGTTCCAGGCCCTCGAAGCGAGGAACAATGTTGAAGTTGCGCGCTCCTTGCCATCCAAGGCGGGGGAAGCTGCCGACACTGCGATGTATCCTCGTCCTCGGACCACTCTGACGGAACCAGTAGTGAGAGAGAGAGAGAGAGAGAGGGAGAGAGAGAGAGAGAGAAAGAGGGAGGAAGAGAAATAGAGAGAGATAGAACGAGAGAAATAGAAAGAGAAATAGAGTGAGACGGAGATGGAGATGGAGATGGAGAAACAAAGAAGACAGAAAGACAAGCAGACAGTCAGACAGGCGTACAAGCGGACAGACGGACAGACGGATAGACGAATGGTAAAGGACAAGGGAAGAGAGAAGGAAGGCAAAGTGAGAAACGAAAATATGGAGGGCAGAGACTGGAGACTGTCAGTGTCGGTCATGGCCGAGTGTCAGATGAGGTGTCAGGCTCTAAGAGTGTCAGATGGTGTGTCAGTCTCACAGTGTCAGGCTCACAGGGTGTCAGATGGGGTGTCAGGCTCCCAGAGTGTCAGGCTGACAATGCACTGGTTGTCTTAGCGTCTGACTGGTGTGAAAGTCAAGCCATTGACGCGTCAGACTTATCGGGGTGTCAGACTTATCGGAGTGTCAGGCTTATCGGTGGTAGATTGGTAGTGTTGTGATGCGTCATTCTGAGGAAGCACGGACGGTACTGGTCAATGAAGGTGCCTATTTCGGCGATATGAGCGCCAAGCGTAAGCGGACATTGTTCGGTTCTGATTGCACCTGCTCGTATCGCCCGTATGCCCCTGTCAAGAGGGAATCAGAGGGAGGGGCGCGGCGTACGCTACCCACCCACTGAAATGTGGCACCCCTCTGACTGGGAAAGGTACCCCTTTAGAGACGCCGGAGTTCATCTCCTCCACCCGTTTTTTTTTTTTTTTGGGGGGGGTAATTTGTCAGCGAAAGGTGCCTCTCAGTTGAAATGGCGCCCCTCCAGGGACCCTCGAGTGCACCCTTTTGAAATGTTATCAATCAGTGACGCCCCTTCGGACGAGTGCAACTTCCTCCCAGCTCCTCCTCCTCCCATCCCACCCGAGACAAATTCATGAATTCGCCCCTATGTATGCATGTTTTGCATACTGTGTCAGTTCCCGCACCTGTCGCTGCCATTGTCACTGCCTTGGCTTCCGAAACGTTCTCCGTTCCTGTTTCAGATCCCACATCTCACTAGTGGCATCCAGATCACACTTTTCATCGAAGTCTCCGCCTTTGTCTCAAGTTCCGTCTCCATCTCTGTCCCCGCTTCCGTTTCTGTCCCCTGACTCTACATTTGTGTCCGTGTTTCCGTCTCCATCGCATCTCCATCTTCGTCTCCGTCTGCTTCCGTCTCCGTTTCCGTTTCTGCTCCAGTCTCAGTTTTCGTCTCGATCTTCGTCTTCGTCTCAGTTTCCGCCCCCGTCTTCGTCTTAGTTCCTGTTTTCATTTCAAATCTGTACGGATCCATGCCTTCCCAGTCTTCACTTCGTCTCCATCTACGTGTTCGTCCCTGCCTCGGTTTCTGTATCTGTCCTCATTTCCGTCCGTACTCCAGTTTCTAACCCCGTCTCCGTTCTGTTTTCCATCCAATTACCCGTCCTGTCTTCTTCGTCTACGTCTGCGTCTCCATCCTCGTCTCCGTCTCCGTCTCCTCGTCCGGATTTCATGGAACGAAAACATAGGTTTCCTCCATTTCTTGTCTCCGTCTCCATCTCGTGTCTATCCATGCCGCCGTTTCGCTCTCCGTTCCCGTCCCCACACCAGTTTCCATGTCCGTCCCTGCCCCTGCTTCAGTCTCCGTGCCGGCTTCCCTGTCCGTGTGGCACGTCTGGGCGCCGCCAGGTGCAGCGTCTTCTATACCGAGGCACGTGTCCACAAAGGCCGACGGGGCTTGAAAGCGTCAGCCGACGGCCGGCCCTACCCCAACGTCGCGCCTCCACCCGGAGACGGTAGCATGATTTAGTGATGTTCGGCGCGGCTCGAACGAGCGGACCCTTTCATTCCAGCTCAAGTTTTCTTCTTTCTTTTCCGTTGAATCGACGTTTTGATTAGATTACTGATTTGAACAGCTGCTGCCTCGTTGAGAGGAACAAATAAGACGGATTCTGACTGCATGTAGTTAACCGGATTCTTCAGCAGCAGCTCCTCGTAGGAAAGAAACAGAGGGGAAAAAGAGAGAATAAGAGTAAGAGAGAAAGAATGAAAGAGACAAAGAGACAAATGGATAAAGAGAGGGAGAGAAAGATGAACGGGGTGGAGTCCACCGGGCTGTACCCAGCCTCCCATTCATCGTTGCCCCGCCGTTGTTGAGCCGAGGGAGAGGCCAGCTAGGAGGAGCTGCACCGGGCTCGGTGGGGCGCCCCTGCAATCAGCAGCCACACCGTGAACCTAATTAACCGAGCTGCCTGGTGTAGCGCCGTTAATGTGATTGCAGGAGGGCTCTTTCGCACCGTCACCGCATGCAGACGCCGGCCAGGAGATTAATCGTCAGATCCGGTTAACTCTGATTTGGTTGGATAGTGCGGCAGCCGTGTGGAGCCGCAACACGTGTCCGCTTTGGATGCGTCAGTTGTGCGAAGCTGACAAAGCGTCAGCCGTGTTGAACGGTAACACGTGTCCGTTTCGGATGCAGCTTTTATGGGATGCTGGCATGGCCGCGTAGCCTCTTGTCAGCTGTTGGCCTGCATGTCGATGCGAGCCAACTAAGTCTGCGGTCTCTCGGTTAGTATTTCGCCAATATCTTAGTCAGTATCTCGGTCAATATCTCGGCCAGTATTTCGCCAATATTTCAGGCAGTATCTCGGTCAGTATCTCGGTCGGTATCTCTGTCAGTATCTCTGTCAGTATTTCGGTCAGTGAATGCAGCCCCGAGTGAGATAAACAGCGGCGAGCTCCATCGGGTTCAGCTACCACTCCCAGTATAGCTGAGCTCCACTGAGTTCAGCTGCCACTCACAGTCTGTGGCTTCTCTGGGGCTCAGTGGATCAGTACAGCTGAGTTCTACAAGGTCCGGCTACTGCCCTCAGTCCACATTTATTACCCCCAGTTTATGGCAACCTGGTTACTGATATCAGTCCACAGTTATTGTCCCGATTACTGTTCTCAGTCCGCAGTTATTTCCCTCAGTCTATGACAGCCCGGTTAGTGATATCAGTCCACAGTTGTTGTCCCGATTACTGCTCTCAGTCCACAGTTACTTCCCCGGTTACTGCACTCAGTCCACAGTTACTGCCCTCAGTCCACAGTTACTGCCCCGACCACTGTACTCAATCCACAGTTATTGCCTTGGTTACTGCCCTCAGTCCAAAGTTACTCCCCCGATTACTGTGTCAGTTCACAGTTATCACCCTGGTTACTGCCCTCAGTCCACAGTCATTGCCCTGGTTACTGCCCTCAGTCCACGGTTACTACAATCAGTCCACAGTTACTACCCTCAGTCCACAGTTAGTGCCCCGGTTACTGTGTCAGTCCACAGTTATTACCCTGGTTACTGCCCTCAGTCCACAATTACTGCCCTCAGTCCACGGTTACTGTCCCGGTTACTGCACTCAGTCCACAGTTACTGCCACGACTACTGCACTCAGTCCACAGTTGTTGCCCCGGTTACTGCACTTAGTCCGCGGTTCCCATCCTGACTGTGCTGCCCTCAGTCTACATTTACTTCTTCAGCTACCACCCCGGGAGCGAGAAGTTGCCACGTAATGCAATAGCCAGGGTCTTCACAAGCTGGCTAATGTGGCGTGGTACTTTCCTTCCCTCGCGGCAACCATCAGAAGTGCAGTGTAGCGATGGTGACCAGTCTTGGGTTTTCAATCCTGGCTGCTGTTCATGTGGTTCCTTTTATCTGTTTTGGGCGTCACTCGGCAAACTTATTGACTCCCGAACATGGTTGGATTTTCGCTTCGAAATCCTGGATGCGGAGAGGAAAGGTTTCGCTAATCGAATACGGAGAGGATGTTTTCGTCAAAGCTGTGACATTTGAATATCAGGTTGCACATTCCGGTGTATCTTGGTACTTTATCACCGAACAGTCAATTGTCAAACCACATTACTCAACTTACAAATGAGAACAATGAAAGGATAATATTGAAAGATGAAGATATTCTGGATGCGCAAGTCCAGGACCAGTCTACTTTTGCAGTCCAGCTCCCGAAGCACTCATGCAAGCACATTCTGTCGCAAATCAAGCCAACCAATGCGGCCCGAACCAAAAAAAAACAGACAAAATGGATGGCATCTGCAAGATCAATGACCTTGATGCTTGTAAGTGACTGGGGAGTGACGGTGAGACCTCCCCCCCCCCCCTCAGCTTAGCAGATACGTTACTTAAAAGCGAGCCTATGACCACTTTTCCTAAATCATTTTTCGCCGGTGTCGTTCTTTCATTGGTGAATATAGCACGCTGTCCTTCCTTATGTAATTACAGTGGTTATTCATCAATGTAATTGTAGTTGAATACTAGCGGCTGATGACGGCAGTTTGTCACACCTGCTATACTCTAATTGCCTGCTAAGCGCCAGGACAAGCTCATCAGTCTTGCTGCATGACCTATGCCCTGTTGAATAATATCCAACACTGATTACAATACGTGTGTGATAAATAGACTTTGTGTCTTTGTGTGATGTGATAAATAAATAGACCCCCTTTGTGTCGCAAATAGTGTCGAGATCGTTCTGAGGAATTCTGCTCCGGCGAATGCCAATTTACGTCGCATATTTGTACTCCGAAGCTATTTTGCGTTCCCAAACCCTGCCCTTGGCGCTCAGGCACGCCCACAGAGGCGAGGAACCACGCGCCTCGCGCCAACGACCCCCTGCAAGCCACCTGTGACCAGATGACATTATTCCACGCGCTTTGTGTATGTTTTCCAGCATGGTCTCTTGTGCCTGCCAGCAGTTCTGGTGCGCCACTCGTGGCGAATTCTCCTGTCGTAAAACAGGCCAATTCCTGTCTAAAAAGACAGTATAGCATCACCATAACGCAGCACAGCATGGCACATCACGTGATAGTACAGCATGACAAATCTCAGGCACGCACTTCCATGCGGCGCTGCAAAACCCGGCGGCATAAACTGTGTAGGCGGTAAAACATGCTGAAATGCATGGCAGCAGATGTATCAGTTCATTGCACAATCCGCCCGCCTGAGCCCGTGCTTCAAGTTTGCTGTACCTGGCGCAGATGAAAGGTGTCTCCGTGTTTGGCCACACCGCAGAACTTGGTGTGACTGACATACCCGCCAGGCCAGACCACATAGCCTGGTGAGTCTATGTGTCCTACCCGCCAGGCCAGACCACATAGCCTGGTGTGGCTCTGTGTCATACCAGCCAGACCACATAGCCTGGTGTAATTCTGTATCACACCCGGTAGACCAGACCACATAGCCTGGTGTGGCTCCGTGTCGTACCCGCCAGACCAGACCACATAGCCTGGTGTGGCTCTGTGTCGTACCCGCCAGACCAGACCACATAGCCTGGTGTGGCTCTGTGTCGTACCCGCCAGGCTAGACCGCATAGCCTGGTGTGGCTCTGTGTCGTACCCGCCAGGCCAGATCACATAGCCTGGTGTGGCTCTGTGCCATACTCGCCAGACCACATAGCCTGGTGTGGCGTTGTATCATACCCGCCAGACCACATAGCCTGGTGTGGCTCTGTGTCGTACCCGCCAAGCCAGACCACATAGCCTGGTGTGGCTCCGTGTCGTACCCGCCAGACCAGACCACATAGCCTGGTGTGGCTCTGTGTCGTACCCGCCAGACCAGACCACATAGCCTGGTGTGGCTCTGTGTCGTACCCGCCAGGCTAGACCACATAGCCTGGTGTGGCTCTGTGTCGTACCCGCCAGGCCAGATCACATAGCCTGGTGTGGCTCTGTGCCATACTCGCCAGACCACATAGCCTGGTGTGGCGTTGTATCATACCCGCCAGACTGCATAGCCCGGTGTGGCTCTATGCCATACCCGCCACCCATGAAGGGTTCCGCAGTGTCTGACCTATTGAGATTGCTGGCCCACCGCAAGTAACGAATGGCGAAAGCTGTACACACAATCTACAGAATGAACCTTGATAAAAGCTCGTGGGTGCCGTGGTGAAAGCGACACTTTACAGCATGGAGGGGCGTCTCACAGGCTGCTAATCCAGCCTTATGTCCTGAAAGGTCGGGGCCAGAGCCAGCTAGTCAAGCTGGCTAGCTGGCCAACTAGCCAGCCGAGCTGGCTGGCTAGCTCCAGGTGCCAAGCACCGCCCAATTTTATTGTAGCGAGGACAGTGAACAGGCTACCTCACTGTAGCCCAGACGGCGGGCGAGCTACATCATTGTAGCCCAGAAGGTGGTGGAGCTACCTCATTGTAGCGCAGACGGCGGGTGAGCTACTTTGGGGCGCGGCTTTCGCTTCGATCGGAGACTATGACAAACAGACCGCTCCGTTGGATTAGTGCAGTGTGTCGATGTCCCGGTGGCAGCTTTCTCGCTGATGACGCCCGGTATGCAGTGGAGAGGCCCCGCATGGCAGGCGCGTCCGGAACCGCGCGGCGACTGGTCCGGACCGGGCCCTCGTCCGAAAGCGCGCGGCGACTGGTCTGGACCGGACCCTCGTCCAGAACCGCGCGGCGACTGGTCCGGACCGGGCCCTCGTCCGGAACCGCGCGGCGACTGGTCCGGACCGGGCCCTCGTCCGGAACCGCGCGGCGACTGGTCCGGACCGGGCCCTCGTCCGGAACCGCGCGGCGACTGGTCCGGACCGGACCCTCGTCCGGAGCCGCCCTTTGCCGGGGCAACGTGAGCCGCTCCGGCCCTAATCGCCACCTCTCCGTCCACTTCAGCAGACACGCCGGCCGACGGTCCCGGCATCCCGCCGGCGGCACGCGCGTCGGCAGCGTCGCGTCGAGACCGACGGGGCGCCTGCGGGTGGTGCGCGCCGTGGCGGCTGCCGAGAGGACAATGCCGCTCCATCGACCCGAGCGCTGCCTCCATCTCCGAGCCAATTATCCTCCGCCTGCGCAGCGCCATCCGATTAGGCGAAGGAGCGTAGCTTCGTTAGCCGATGTGCCATGCTCCTGCCTTTGGAGGCGCCTTCTCCCGCTCCGTCTTATTAGTGGCGCACGCCGGTCAGGATGGGGTGGCCAGTGCAAGGGAGCGTGTTTCTCCTGTAGATCGGGAAGACCATCTCGGGAACATTAATTGGCCATTCCAGTGTCGTTGTCGGAGTTTCGGAACAGCCTGGAAGCTCTTGGAAACGTGCCCATCGATGCCATTGAGGTTCGGAGGTTAGCTAGTTAGTTCTTTGAGCCTTAGGGCGCATCGATCATGGTGGTCGTTAGCCTGTGTCGCTAATTTTCCAAGTGGTGTTATCAAAAACGACTACTGTTTTTATTTTGCCTTGATATGTGCCTAACAATTTGGCATGAAAATTAGATCGCTGGGTCATCGGCATTTTTTCTCAAAATGCGTTTGAAAAAGACTGTTTTCGGCGTTCGGCGCCATATTGGCTGTGAGAACCGTTCCAGATAAGTGGGTCAAATAGTGTCTCTTTTTGATCGTCTCGACGAGGTGAGTCGATTGAAACCGAGCAATATCGCCGAAAAAATCGATAGTTAAGAAAATATCGGCCTTCTAATACACCAGCAAATGTCCATTTCGGGCATACAAGGAACCCTAAGGTTTAAACAAGTAAAGATAATGATACAGGCGCGGTTTCTGCACTTACTCATTTGCCGACTTCAGCATCACTCACTGGGCATAGAAATATAGGCAAAGCTTCATATTTATTCGCTGTTTGAATTACATAACAGCATGATTGAGGGAGGCTGCTTTGTATGCATGTGCACCACGTACCAATTACCTACCTATTTGTTGCATGCTGGGATGTTCAGATAGCCTTTCCACGTCATGTTCAGGCGAAAATTAGATACGTTGGTGATAAAAATTATTAAAATTCGCCGTGATTATTGAAACTCGCCGTGATCACCATGGGACCACCGATGCCTATTTTTTTCAAAAGGGACACATGTCAGACATCAATCAATGAACACTGGTATATCCAAGGCAAACATCTCGCGAAGGTGCGGAGGACAACTGACTGGACGGCATAGAGCACCCCAGTTCTATCTTTCTTGAAACTCACAGTCGTTTTGGCATATTCTCCACGTGCCTCTTAGTTGTTAGCATGGGTAAAAGCTTCCGGTGCATGTAGGCAGCCCGGATGTAGCCGTCCCTCCTCTCCTTAACGTACACGTTTTTTTTTTGCAGCTAGCGACACCTGTTTCACGCATTGTTCAACTGACTAACCGTGCACGGGAAACTGGAACTGACATTGGCATGTCCACATAGCCATCAAGTTCCGAGTTTGGCGTGTGGCACGTGAGGGCCGGTTCGAAGGCGCCGTCCCAGGATATCAACTCCTGCAGACACTCCGCGGTCTCATTTAGTCTCGTAATTTTCCTGGGACGACGCTGGGGTCTCCACGCTCATTTTTGCCGCGGATGCATCTGATACGTTCAACAGCGAACTGGCGCTCTGCTCTGTCATCGCTATAGAGAAGTATCTGGAGCACCATTTCGCTGTGAGCATATCAGGCACTGGAATGGAGGTACGGCATCACGATGCTCACGACTTCTCTATGCTGCAGCCGAGTGAGCTGCAGCTGGCGCAGCACATTCCGCGGCCCATCCAGCCAGTTGTGCTGCACCTTCGCGCGAAACCACATCAGATAGTAAACCCCCGCAATGAATTCAACGATACGCCGGAGGTTTTTGTATGCAGTGCATCCCAGGCCATGATCTGACACGTACAGTGTAAGTACATGCACCGGCAGCTTTTTCCCGGGCTAACATCTAAGAGGGACGTGAGGAATATGCTAAAACGACTGAGTTTCATGAAAGGTAGAACTAGGGTGCCCTATGCCGTCCAGTCAGTTGTGCTCCGCACCTTTGCGAGATGTTTGCCTTAGATATTTCCAGTGTTCATTGATTGATGTCTGATATATGTCCCTTTGGAAAAAAATAGGCATCGATGGTCCCATGGTGATCACGGTGAATTTCAATAATCACGGCGAATATTAATCATATTTATCACCAACGTATATGATATTCGTTTGAACGCGATGTGGAAAGACAATCTGAATGTCTCAACATGCAAGGAATAGCTACCTATTCGTTGCATGTTGAGACATTCAGATAGCCCTTCCAGATAGCCTTGCATTTGGTATGTGATGCACATGCGTACAAACTAGCGTCCCCCAATCATGCTACTATGTAGTTCAAACAGCAAATAAATATAAAGCCTTGTATTTATTATCATACTTATATCATATATATGCCCAGTGAGTGATGCTGAGGTCTTCAAATGAGTAAGTGTAGAAACCACGGTTGTATCATGATTTTCATTTCTTTAAATCTCAGAGTTCCTTGTATGCCCCGAAATGGACATTTGCTGGTGTATTAGAAGACACAAGATAGGCGATGTTTTCTTAGCTATCGATTTTTCGACAATATTACGTTGCTCCAGTCGACTCACCTCGTCGAGACGATCAAAAAGAGATACTATTTGACCCACTTATCTGGATTGGTTCTCACAGTCAATATGGCGCCGAATGCCGAAAACAGTCTTTTTCAAACGCATTTTGAGAAGAAAAAAAATGCCGATTTCCCAGCAATCTAATTTTATGCAGAATTGTTAGGCACATATCAAGGTAAAATGTAAACAGTAGCCGTTTTTGATAGCACCACTTTGAAAATTATCGACACAGGCTAGTGGTCATATAGCGCCCACTAGACCCGAAGGGTCATTTTGAAGCAGGTTTGCTCTTGGGGATCAAGTTATCCAGTGGGATTGAAGCGGTTTCTGCAGTCCTTTCGAATATATCCAGTGGACATTCGTTGAGACCCGGGGCACGTTCGGTGACGCTGACGACCGATCGTTGGAGGGACAGATCTCCATTTCGACCTAGACGAGTAGTTGGTGGCCTAGTGAGGCCTGGTGGGTCTACTAGACATCAGTGAGCTTTCCAGTGAGGTCACACACTTGCAAGTGGGTGTATGGTTCCTGAGACAAGGTCCAGAAGATGTGAATTATGATGCAGGGTTCCCTCAATCGATACATGGCCCCCACCAGTGAGGTATGGGTCTCCAATGTGGTACATGCATCCGTAGTGGTTCAACGAGGACTTGTGGGGTATTGGGATGCTCACCAGTGACCAGGGAGACCTTATGGACTACGAGATCCTTGATTATCGCATATACACCATCGAATGTCCAGTACGTAGTGCACTTAGAAGTGGTGCCGCCCACTATGGCACGTTACCATTTGAAAGGCCACAAAAGAATAGAAAATGATCGTCCTAAATACCCTGCGTGAATATCGTCATGTATGAGACAGCGATCTCTGGATTTCCCTCAAAATTGCTGAACCTAAATGTGCGTGGGGTGTATCGAGCTGGACCTCTGAAATTGGTGCGGGTATGACATGGGTTATGATCCCAGATGGGTTTGTTGCACTTGAACACCTTGGACACTAAGCTATGCTTTAATGCGGAACTCACCAGACAAATATCATGCATGCAAACGGCTCTTACCCTGCATGTGCCAAACAAAGCAAAACAATTAGAACAAGGACTATGGGATGGGAAGAAAACTAGTGGATTTGTGCGCTTATACTGATCCTGTGTTCACTGTGATCATGTGCTGTACTGATTCTGTATATATATATATATATATATATATATATATATATATATATATATATATATATATATATATATATACACACACCGGTGGTGTACGTGTGTCCTGTCTATAATTGTGTTATACGGCATTGAGTGGGCCACTATTTCAAAAGTGGTAATAAAGAAGTTGAAAATTGAAGTATATAACAAAGATGCAAATCGGATCACACTTCTGTTCAATTGCATGAAATCTAATCTGCCATGCGTTTCTAGATTTCCCTACGGACACCCACGTCCCACCTATCGCACCAACTTATCACAAGCCTAGGGGTACTGACCTGGCACTGGCCTGGAGCTGCTGCAACTGTCAGACGATAGACATAGTGTAAGCTCCTGTCACCAACCACGTCTGTGTTGCAGATCCGGAGCTGCCCGGCTGGGCCAAGGGGGACGTCAGCTCGTTCGTGCCTCACGTGTTTACGGCCAGCGAGCACATCGATGTCCGCCTGGCGCCCTACGACGACGATCGGTACGTGCTCTGGCAATGCTGTGTGGCTCGCCCTGGCGGAGTTCTCCAGTGCCGGTACGTGCTCTGGCAATGCTGTGTGGCTCGCCCTGGCGGAGTTCTCCAGTGCCGGTACGTGCTCTGGCAATGCTGTGTGGCTCGCCCTGGCGGAGTTCTCCAGTGCCGGTACGTGCTCTGGCGATGCTGTGTGGCACGCCCTGGCGGAGTTCTCCAGTGCCGGTACGTGCTCTGGCAATGCTGTGTGGCACGCCCTGGCGGAGTTCTCCAGTGCCGGTACGTGCTCTGGCAATGCTGTGTGGCACGCCCTGGCGGAGTTCTCCAGTGCCGGTACGTGCTTTGGAAATGCCGTGTGGCACACCCTTGCGGAGTTCTCCAGTGCCGGTACGTGCTCTGGCGATACTGTGTGGCACGCCCGCGGAAAGTCCGCCGCTCCAGTGCCGGTACGTGCTCTGGCGATGCTGTGTGGCACGCCCTGGCGGAGTTCTCCAGTGCCGGTACGTCTCTGGCGATGCTGTGTGGCACGCCCTGGCGGAGTTCTCCAGTGCCGGTACGTGCTCTGGCGATGCTGTGTGGCACGCCCTGGCGGAGTTTTAGTGCCGGTACGGCGTGTGGCACGCCCTGGCGGAGTTCTCCAGTGCCGGTACGTGCTCTGGCGATGCTGTGTGGCACGCCCTGTGGGTTTCGTGGTGGCGATGCTGTGTGGCACACCCTGGCGGAGTTCTCCAGTGCCGGTACGTGCTCTGGCGATGCTGTGTGGCACGCCCTGGCGGAGTTCTCCAGTGCCGGTACGTGCTCTGGCAATGCTGTGTGGCACGCCCTGGCGGAGTTCTCCAGTGCCGGTACGTGCTCTGGCGATGCTGTGTGGCACGCCCTGGCGGAGTTCTCCAGTGCCGGTACGTGCTCTGGCGATGCTGTGTGGCACGCCCTGGCGGAGTTCTCCAGTGCCGGTACGTGCTCTGGCGATGCTGTGTGGCACGCCCTGGCGGAGTTCTCCAGTGCCGGTACGTGCTCTGGCGATGCTGTGTGGCACGCCCTGGCGGAGTTCTCCAGTGCCGGTACGTGCTCTGGCATGCGGTGTGGCACACCCTGGGGGTTTAGTGCCGGTACGTGCTCTGGCGATGCTGTGTGGCACGCCCTGGTGGAGTTCTCCAGTGCCGGTACGTGCTCTGGCGATGCTGTGTGGCACGCCGCCGGCATCGTTGAGACTTTCCCCGGCAGCGTTGGCACGTTCTCCCCAGCGGGGTGCCGTGGATGTGTTTGGCACGGTGCCTGTGCCGTTGGCACGTCTCCTTTGTTACGCCTTTCGATGTCATTCGGCTCGATCCACCGACACAGTTAGTATATTCCCTGACAATGCTGGCCTGTCTCTTCAAAGGTGCAGCAACGTTCAAAAAGTGACGGTTCAGACCGCTGTGTAAGTCTATTTCTTCTAAGCAACGCCGATGGTATTAGCAACGGCTCAGGCTCCCCAAACGACGCACATGCACCCTCCCCGACCCCCTCCTCACTGCTCCTCCAGCCCAATGCCGTTAACACGTTATCCGTCACCGTAGACACGCCCGTGATCTCGTCAGATAATTAGTCCTCCGTCACCGTAAACACGCTCCGTAACACGTCCTCCGTCACTGTAAACACGCTCCGTAACACGTTCTCCGTCACTGTAAACACGCTCCATAACACGTCCTCCGTCACTGTAAACACGCTCCGTGACACGTTCTCCGTCACTGTAGGCACGTCCGTAAACGCTCCGTAAACACGCTCCGTGACAGTCTCCGTCACTGTAGGCACGCTCCGTAACACGTCCTCCGTCACTGTAAACACGCTCCGTAACACGTCCTCCGTCACTGTAAACACGCTCCGTGACACGTTCTCCGTCACTGTAGGCACGCTCCGTAACACGTCCTCCGTCACCGTAAGCACGCTCCGTGACAGGTGCTCCGTCACTGTAACAGGTCCTCCGTCACCGTAAATACGCTCCGTGACACGTCCTCCGTCACTGAAAACACGCTCCGTAGCAGGTCCTCCGTCACCGTAAGCACGCTCCGTTAACACGTCCTCCGTCACCGTAAGCACGCTCCGTTAACACGTCCTCCGTCACCGTAAGCACGCTCCGTGACACGTCCCCGTCACTGCAGGCACCGTGACCCCGTTCGTCTCCGACCGGTCGGTCGGCCTGTAGGCGACCTAACGGCTCGCTGCGGTCGACACACATTGCGGGCAGTCGGCGGGTCATGGGGCTGCCAGCTGCAGCTGGCTTCTCCGGGTCACTGGACCATGCAGAGGATCTCGACTGTATAATTGTCGCGCCGGTTATGGCCGGCGGTGGGACGGGCGTTCCGCCGTCACCAGCCACTGTCACCAGCCACTGTCACCAGCCACTGGCACCAGCCACTGTCACCAGCCACTGTCACCGGCCACTGGCACCGGCCACTGTCACCAGCCACTGTCACCAGCCACTGTCACCAGCCACTGGCACCAGCCACTGTCACCAGCCACTGTCACCAGCCACTGGCACCAGCCACTGTCACCAGCCACTGTCACCAGCCACTGGCACCAGCCACTGTCACCAGCCACTGTCACCAGCCACTGTCACCAGCCACTGTCACCAGCCACTGGCACCAGCCACTGTCACCAGCTGTCACCAGCCACTGTCACCAGCCACTGTCACCAGCCACTGTCACCAGCCACTGTCACCAGCCACTGTTACCAGCGACTGGCACCAGCCACTGTCACCAGCCACTGGCACCAGCCACTGTCACCAGCCACTGTCACCAGCCACTGGCACCAGCCACTGTCACCAGCCACTGTCACCAGCCACTGTCACCAGCCACTGTCACCAGCCACTGTCACCAGCCACTGTCACCAGCCACTGGCACCAGCCACTGTCACCAGCTGCTGGCACCAGCCACTGTCACCAGCCACTGTCACCAGCCACTGGCACCAGCCACTGTCACCAGCCACTGTCACCAGCCACTGTCACCAGCCACTGGCACCAGCCACTGTCACCAGCCACTGTCACCAGCCACTGGCACCAGCCACTGTCACCAGCCACTGTCACCAGCCACTGGCACCAGCCACTGTCACCAGCCACTGTCACCAGCCACTGTTACCAGCGACTGGCACCAGCCACTGTCACCAGCTGCTGGCACCAGCCACTGTCACCAGCCACTGGCACCAGCCACTGTCACCAGCCACTGTCACCAGCCACTGTCACCAGCCACTGGGACCAACCACTGGCACCACTCACTGTCATCAGTTGTCACCAGCGTCTGTCACCAGCCACTGTCACTAGCCGCTGTCACCAGCCGCTGTCACCAGCCACTGTCACCAGCCCCTGGCACCAGCCACTGGCACCAGCCACTGGCACCAGCCACTGTCACCAGTCGGCTGGTGACAGTGGCTGGTGACGGTGCATGGTGACAGTTGGTGAGAGTGGCTGGTGACGATGGATGGTGACAGCGGATGGTGACAGCGGATGGTGACAGTTGGACGCCGTTTGCAGTCAGCTGGATCGATGAGCGCGCGGAGATGTGGCTTGTATGCAGTTGCGCATCCAATCAGGGAAAATAACAAGCGATAACGGATATGCTCGTGCGCCCATGCCTGCAACAAGTCGGCAGGAAGAGGCCC
The DNA here is from genome assembly GCA_034440575.1 of Imbricaverruca yamaguchii. Classification (NCBI taxonomy): domain Eukaryota; kingdom Metazoa; phylum Arthropoda; class Thecostraca; family Neoverrucidae; genus Imbricaverruca; species Imbricaverruca yamaguchii. The sequence continues at coordinate 3,389,515 of JAOTOL010001657.1, forward strand.
AGTGAGCTTTGTCGCGACTGATTCGGCAACGTGTGGACCTTGCCCGGCAGGTTCCTGACGAACGGTCTGGACGAGCGGGCGGGCGATCCCTCAGGGTCCGAGGGCGACGGCCCCCCGGCGTCCGAGGGGGCCGGCCCCCCGGTGAGGTACCTGCGCTGCACGGCCGGCACTCCGCTGACCGTCCTGCAGAAGTTCGTCCGCGCCAAGTTCCAGCTGCCGCCGGCGGTCCAGGCGAGTGAAAGCATCTGCGATATCTGCTAGCCGGTATGATTTTTGTAACGGCCGACTGGAAATTCGCTGTCGGCTCGCGCTGGCTGCGGAGTGAGAGCGACCGCAAGCCATCCGGCAGTGAGGCTGATCGATTTCGGCACTGCATCTGACATGATCGACGTCTTGGAAGGCTGCTGGTTGACCTACGGGTTGCTGTAAAATGTGAAATGTTTGATGCCCATGACCCATTGAAAGTAATTCTTGTCAGACTCAAAGTTGCACACGTTCGTATGTTTTAGAGGTTGAATCACGGTCAGTAGACCCACAGACAAACATGGGTGCCGGGGAAATTCTTAATATCATCATTTTGTTGGAAACAGACTCGTTTTGAACGGGTATAGGTGTTTCCGACGTAATCAGCATTACTTCACATTCACCACCAGGCGCATTGCGCTGAATCTCTTTTGACCGGCTGCTTTCATTGTCTCCAGGTTGAGCTGATCCACGGCAGGCATGTGCTACCTCACGACATCACCCTGATGGACCTGAGATACATGTACAACCCGACTTCGGTGAGCGCATCTTACAGCTGTCTCAACTCACGACTAGACGCCGAGCGAAGAGAGCGAAAGAAAACCTGTTACCGGCGCCTTATTGTGAAAGACTCAGGCTCCAAATTTCCTGAGTGATCAGCAAGGGATCGCTATCGCCGAAGCGCTCTAACACCATGCCCACAGTTTGACTCAAAACACGTGCAGCAATTACCATTCAGTATTAATGCGCACCCACTGCATGCGTTCCCTAAGACGTACTATGCGACTAGCGATACTATGTTCGCATGGTACTATAGATTGCAGTGCACGAAATGTCACGTGGAAAGGTTCAGCTTCAAGCCAGTCGAGTTCAAGTAGCCAAAACCGTTCCTTCGCTCAGCCGTTCAAATTAATCTTCCTTGGTATTACTCGGGACGACCTGATCCGTGTTTAGGGGAATTGCCAATTCAAAAATATTTCGCAGTAACTTCTGGTTTGATATCATCTAAAGGCACGTAGGTGCACCACAACATGTGACACGTTTGTCAGCTTGGAGTCGCGCTCGGGCGACAACTGTAACTCGAAAGACATGTTATTTTTCAGGCCGATCTGTGCTATTAATGGCATGTGCAGTGTACGTTGTGTATCTGGAAAGGTGAAAATTATGTTGCGATTTGTTTTTGGCCCCGAATTTGCGAGGAAGCTCGCCTAAGGTCATGATTGCTCTCGATTGGTTCCACCAGTGCTTGAAGATCGGAAAAAAAAATCCGGAAAATACTCGGTCTTATTCATTGCACGATAGTGTCACTCATCTGGTGCCATGTATGTGCTGCCAAATCCGTTATGTTGAGGCGTCGTGCAGTTAAGTATGTCACTGATTCAGTGCACCCGTGTCGCTTCCAGGGCTCTCCGGTCAGCTTGCAGTACAGCTTTGTGCGCCGCATGAGGCATGCGCCGCTGCCGCAGACGGTGAAACTGCAGGATCCACCTGTGGCCAAACGGCTGAAGACAGCAGAAACAAGTCAAAGCACCGTGCAGGTGGAGGAAGCCAACGAAAACGTTGTCGCGAAGCGATCGAGGACAACCGAAGAAAATTACGCTGCCAAGCGGCCCAGGGTCGCGAAGGAACCGCACATTCCAGGTCGTCTTCAGATAGCCGAGGAAGAGCCTGCTACTAAGCGGCTCAAGATACACAGAGAGGAGCCACTCGCCAACCAGCCGAAGAGGGCTATCGCAAAGCGGAAGAAGCTGTGGAACAACTCGAACGTCACGATCGCTGTCGGTGAGGTCAAGAAGCCGCTGATGCCCCTCGAACGAATGTTCGACCCGGACGACGATGAGCCCACATCCCCGAAGATCGTGGAGGACATCATCGCCAGCCTGGACGCGGCCGAAGATGCGCCTGATGGTGCTACATCTGAACCCCCCGAGGCCGTCGCTGTCCGTAGTGATGCGGTCCGTAGCGGTGCTGGATCGGCACAGCCGCTTCAGGCCGATGCCTGTTCGGCCGGTCCGGTGGCCACGACTGCTGCTGCGGCACATCGACCGGCCACAGACGGAGCAGTGGCCGTGGGGAGGACGGGTCGCAAGACGAGGGAACCGTGCCGAGTAGCTACAGGCGGTGCAGTGGCCGTGGATCATACCAGCCACGGGACGAGGGAAGCACACCCGGCGACACGCTTGGTCAGTTATACAAATCCAGTCCGCCTGACGCCCGGTTCCGCTTCATCAGCTACTACTGGGTCCAAGCCAGTGGTGAATGAGCACGCACAGCACGATGGTAATGTGAAAACAAACAGGAGTGATAGCCGTATGATTTTAATTCGAAGCGGCGATGAAGTATGCATGAAGAACCATATGATGAACGGAAAAGTAGATTGTCGGCTGAATAGGAGGCGTGCGGTAGGCGGAGAGCGTACCAACAAGGCTAGTCATGGTGTGAATGGATGTATGCGTGATAGCGCGACATGTAGTGAAATGTCTGCGTTTAATTGCCACACCTCCAAACCTGACGAAATATGTTCTCTGGTGAAAAGCAGAGTACGCGCTGAAACGCCTTCATCAGAAAAGCAGACACAGACAGCAATGAGTAAACTACCCTCACTTCAGGAGCAAACGAATGTGGGACATCTTGATGCACTCGGATTAAGCCAAACCGCAATTGTTGCCACCACTCGCAAAAGCCGACCTGACCGAAGCCGTGTACTAGCCGGGGAAATTCCGCCAGACGAGGAAGCCCAGGACGCACCAGGGAGGGCGAACCCTCCCGATTGTAGTCACGGCACGGACGACACCGTCAACCCACCGGACACGACTGCATCCGGCTCGTCGACGTCGACGCCGGACGCCGCGACAGTCGACGCTGCTACCATTGGCACCAACTGCACCAGCGCGTGCACACGTGTCGCCGCGGTGCCACAGAACGACACGTGCAGCTCGGCTGGTGAAGACAGCGGGCGCAGAAGTAGCGCGCGCCCCAGTCGAGTAAGGGTTCCCAGCGCGGCTGTCGAGGTATTCCGTAATACCAGCGCAGCTGTCGGGGTCGTGTGTGGCACCAGTGCAGCTGCTGAGGCCGCGTGTGGCACTAGTGCAGCTGCTGAGGCCGTGTGCGGCACCAGTGCAGCTGCTGAGGCCGTGTGTGGCACCAGTGCAGCTGTCGGTGCCGTGTGTGGCACCAGTGCAGCTGTCGGTGCCGTGTGTGGCACCAGTGCAGCTGTCGGTGCCGTGTGTGGCACCAGTTCAGCTGCTGAGGCCGTGCGTGGCACCAGTGCAGCTGTCGATGCCGTGTGTGGCACCAGTACAGCTGTCGGTGCCGTGTGTGGCACCAGTGCAGCTGCTGAGGCCGTGTGTGGCACCAGTGCAGCTGTCGATGCCGTGTGTGGCACCACTAAGGCCGTGCGTTGCCACACTGTGGACAGTGAGCCCGTGCCTGACATCATTATGGACAGTGAGTCCAATGCAGACAGTGAGCCCGCACTTGACACCATTGGAGGAAGTGGGTCCGCACGTGACCTCAATCTCCTCACTGATGTCAGTAGCCCGGCACATGAAGCGGGTGGGAGCAGTGAACCCGCACGTGAAGCCAGTGGCGACAGTGGGTCAACATGCGACACCAGCGGGGACGGTGAGCACGTCCCTGAGTTCAACAATGACACTGAGCTCGTGCGTAACACCAGCAGAAACAGTGAGCTCGTACGTGAAACCGGAAAAGACAGTGTGTCAATACGCAGCACCAGTGGGGACAGCGAGCCAGTGCGTAGAGCCAGTATGGATAGTAGGTCATTATGCAACACCAGTGGGGTCAATGAGTCCGTACGCGAGACTAGTGAAATAATTCAGCCTGAGCGGGACACAAGCACCAATAATCAGCCTGATCGTGACACGAGTGCCACTAATCAGCCTGTTCGTGATACGGGTACCACTAATCGGCCTATTCGTGATACGAGTACCACTAATCAGCCTGATCATGACACGAGTACCACTAATCAGCCTGTTCGTGACACGAGTACTACCAGTCGGTCTGATCGTGGCACAGTTGCTATTAGTGAGACTGCGCGAGATGCCAATGTCACCACCGGACCTGTGACGCATGATACCAGCACCACCACCGACCCCGTAACGCATCGTAGAGGCGCCGTCACGCGTCGTGCGCTGAGCATCGTCAGCACCACCGCCGAACCCGTGCGTGGAATCAGAGCGTTCGGAGACGCGTCCCTCCCAGGTGCGCGGGAGGGCGAGGTGGTCATCGAACGCGTCCCCAATGTATTTGTGCACGGAGAGAGTGCGAAGAACTGCGAACGTGCCTGGCCAGTGACCCCAATCACGTCAGCGGGCAATGTGGAAAGTACTCGTGCCCTTTCGACGCCACCGCACGCGTCCCCCACGGTGGATAGCTCCGTGCAGACGATGACGGACAAAGCCAGAGGCAGTGGGTCGGCTCCCTGGACACGCCGCTGCAGTGTGTCGCCACGAATGGTGGACACGGCCACAGACACGAGTCCGCGAAAGTCGCCTGCTCCCGTATCCAGCAACGGCTCCAGCCAGACCGCCTCGTCGTGGAGATTAGCGTCTGGGCAGAGCCATCCCAGGTCGGTTCCCACGACTGTCGCGGGATCCGGACAGACATCGCATAAAGCACACCGCGACACGGTCCACAGACTAGGACCGGAGTCACCTGACCCAGCCCACCGTGGTAAGGAGACAGGGTCAAGACTGGTGTCACCTGACCCAGCCCACCGTGGTAAGGAGACTGGATCGAGGCTGATGTCACCTGACCCAGCCCACCGTCGTAATGAGACGGGATCGAGGCTGATGCCAGCCGACACGCCCTGCCGTGGAAAGGAGAAAACACTGACGTCAGCTGATGGTCCCCACCATGGTGCGGAAAAGAGACTAATGTCGGCCGACGTTTCCCACCATGGAACAAAGTTGGTCGGATCCAGAAGTACCCCGAAATCAGTACCGTCACTCGCCAGAGCCCGTCATCCTGTTAGTTTGCTAAACATTCCCGTCGTATCTAAGAGTAAATATCTGCTAGACACTCTTCCCGCGCCCGCTTCCAAGTCTGCACCAAAGAAGAAAGCTGTCGGTGGTACCACAGATCTACAAAAGAAAAGAAATTCATCGTATTCTGTATGGAAGAGCTGGCAGAACTTGAAAGCCCCACCTGGTGCGTCGTTACCAGATGGTGGTGCAACAGCACCTTCAAGGAATCCTACGGGAATGTCAACATCGGCTCTGCCACTTGACTTATCCACCCACGTGAGGAAGACAGCAGCTGCGGACTCCACATCGATGCTGGCCACAACACCATCACCGCCACCGAAGTCCAGGCGCGTACGGTCGAGGTCGGGAAAGGCCCAGAGCACCCAGACAATCCACTCCATAGTGAATAGTCTGGCTAGTCGCCAGCACATCTCGCTGACGCCCATAGACACTCGACCTAGGTCCTCCTCCAAGAAGACGGAGCGATCCCAGAGAGTTCAGACGCCACGACCACCACCCCCGCCTCCTCACCTAACTTCACCGATGCATCCGTCGATCCCAGAACACGCACTTATAGCCGGCGGATTCTTCTGCCCGCCTCCGCATATCAATACCGGCCTGGCGAACCACATCGGCTACGACATGGCCATGCGTAACCTGCTGACCCTCTCCCACATGGCCATGGCCCAGGGCGGTATGATCAGGTCGCCCATGTTCCCCATGCAGCCCCACATGTTCCCGGCACGGCCCAGGAGTCACGACCTGCACCGTATCCCGGACCCGTCGCTGTTGCGCCAGCAGTCTGAGGTCAGGCTGGGCACCTCCTCCAAGAAGGCGTCACCCGTGGCTGGGAGCACTGCTCCACAGATGACGTCATCGACTGAGCTGACGTCCGCCTCGGGGCACCGCACGGAGGGGCTGACGAAGACTTCCGCTTCCCTCCAGCACACGGAGGACTTGATGAGGTCCTCCGCTTCCATACAGCATATGGAGGACCTGATGAGGACCTCCGCTACCATTCAGCAGATGGAAGACCTGGCGAAGACGTTCGGAAAGCCGTCATTTGGCAGGCATTCTGTCATCGGCACCGCTATGCCATGATAGAAGTGATGAGGTTTTGGAAGCATACCCTCAAGTATGTATCCCGCCGGTGCCATGTGGCCAGGTTTTGGATGAACATTGAGCGTAGCCAACTGTATTACACAGTGCTACATGCATGAGAGCAGCGAGAACATCCAGCAGGTTTCAAGTTGATTGCGAAGATATAGTACGCTGTCGGATCACGCATTTGTATTAAGACTAGTTCATTTTCGTAAAGCTGTTCAAAGCTGTGGCCTGAATATCGCCGAACGGGAGTATTGTAAGATAGCTTCAAAAATTATTGAAACGCTTTAATTTGTATGACCAATTAAAGGGCGTTCAGACGTGATTGCACTCAGGGTACATGACGTCAGGTGTAGTCGCCTGAGAGACGTCTTGTTCGCCAGGAACTTCCTGCAGGGTGTGGTTTGCGTAATGCGGTTGTGGGCCGCTTTATGCCGTTGCCTGAGCTGCGCATCGCCATTTATGGTACTGAGGTACCCGGTGTCGCAGTTCACTCTCCGTGTACGTCACTGAAGTACCCGGTGTCGCAGTTCGCTCTCTATGTACGGTACTCATGTACCCGGTGTCGCAGTTAATTATCCATGTGCGGTGCTGAGGTGCCCAGTGTCGCAGTTCACTCTCCATTCATGGTACTGAAGTGCACAGTGTCGCAGTTCACTCTCCATTCATGGTACTGAAGTGCACGGTGTCGCAGTTCGCACTCCATTCATGGTACTGAAGTGCACAGTGTCACTTACTCACTCTCAGTGTCATATACTCACTCTCCACTTTGGGTACCGCGGTACCTAGTGTCGCAGTTCGCACTCCATTTATGGAACTGAAGTCCACGGTGTCGCAGTTCGCACTCCACTTATGGAACTGAAGCCGACAGTGGCATAGTTCCTGTGCGTTGACTCGTCGACACAATGGTGAATTACATTTTATGGAATACACGTTCTTGTTTGTGGAATGAAAGCAATGCATCAAGTAGATGTTTTCCATGTACAACGGCCACGAGATACGTTAAGACGCTGTGTGTGCGTTGTGTGAGGGGCGGTGTTAGACGGCAGCAGCAGAGGACGAACGGTCCGCCTGCATCGACAGCACGCATACACTAACGACGCCACATGAACCAAGCCAATGATAAGCCTTGGACACGGCCGCATTCCCTGTTGTAGTACTCGGCCTGGTGGTGTCCGAGCAGTCGCCTGGTAGCTTTACAGAGGAGAGAGTGGAGGCGTAGTGTGGCAGGCGGAGGCGCAGTGTGGCAGGCGGAGGCGCAGCGTCACAGGCGGCGGTTTGTGGTCCGCCCCGCAAATAGAGATCTCAGGCGTGAAGTGTGCATTGTTCGCTCTTCGCAGCCTATTATTTCTCTCGTGGAATGTGCAATTTCACCGTGTGTGTGCGCGTGTGTTGGCATGCGTGTGTGTGTTCGCCCAGCCCGGACCTTGGCCTGTTTGTCAGTGATAGAAGATGTGGCAGCGTTAGGCTTCCGATTGGTCAGTGTGTTGGTGGTCGTGAGTCGCTAGAACTTCTCTGGTGACAGTGTTACTTCGTGTCACTAATTGTGCGTTCTGCGCCTGGGGTCAAATGTCAGGCTCCGCTGAGCAACCAAGCGAATTTACTGAGTCTTAGACAATGGCATGGTTCAATAAATAATTATAAGAATGTCGCATGTTTCTGAAGAGTGGGCTGAAGCCCAACCGCATACGGTTCCAAGTAAATGTCAACCACTTGGTTAGATACAACTCAGTACATATTTCACACTACTCCTGAGCATATACACACAGTGTAGCGTTCACAACTGCACGAGAACGTCCGTAGTGGTCGGAAGGTTGGTTGATTTCTAAGTTAGTTCAATATCATGAACATCTTGCTAATCTGGAGACATGGCGCGTTCCAAAAATGTCAACCTTATGCAATGAATAATGATCATCTCCGTGGGTTTAGTGGTGATCAGACCGCCTACAGCGCATATTTTGATACATAAATACAAACCACTGGAGGGGGATTAATCTTTTTGAACCCCTCGTAACCTTGCAGACAATGAATTATGGGCCGATCTTGTTCGTTCACCTGGCCGCCGATAGCTTATTAAGTTTTAGAGTAAATTATTGTGTTGAACCTGAGGGCATTGATGGCGTTGCGAGTTTCCTCAAGCAAGCTCGTAAAGGTTCCAAATGGGCACAGGGGCATGCCCCCATAGAAACAACAACTGTTGCATTAAGAACACAACGGGCGATGATGCTCATCGACGAATCACTGCCAAAGTTATTAGAGGGAAGTCAAAGAACGAATCAATCACAATGCTGCCAATCATGGGGAGCTTCGAAGGTGAGGACTTCCCTCGGATCCCAGTGGAACACGGAAGGTATTCCGGGGGAAGACAACAGACAATGGACCGTTATGGCTATATACGATGGCACCCGTGATGCCGTTCCGTAGAGTATCGCAGCTGCATTCACAGATTGAGTCAGGGAGGCGATTTTGGCAAATCTGGCAAATCAGGTACGTGGCGGCATAGTCATGACAGGGGAGAGCAAGTCTAGTTGATACACGGGATGGTTGATACAACAGCGTTTACTCCAAGGGTATGAAGCACTCCAAGGTGATCTTACTCAATATTTATACGGGCGTTTCCCACCAGACGGAAAACATGGAAGGAACGAAAATGCACGTTTGCATCTTCCATAAATGACATATACCATGGGCTATGGCCAGCCCGACTCAAACCAGTATTAGGTATTGCTGCAAGCGTGCAGCATGGACCATTTAGATGGCGTATGCTAATGCCACCTATCTATACTCTATTTGATTTCACTTACAATTTACCCTATCATCGGCAACAGTTTACCCCTATAGCGGGATAGGTTCATGCACCGGCAATTTCGCGATGTGTTGCTGTCTTGTGGAAGGGCCAGAGGATGAAATGAAAAACAAATTGTCAAGGATAATACGGTAAGATTTAGGCTTTGCGTGGGTGTAGCTATCTCCTCACTACCTTCCCAAGGTGATACATTTGTCCAAAATTGTATCAATTAGATCCGGCTTCACCTATTATTAACGGAAGGATCGCTGTATATTTTCTTTAGTTAGTGCCATCGGAAGCAGGAAGCTGGTCCATATCGATGATGGCGGAACAGATTGAACACGGATTTGCCCGCTACTTCATTGAAACCATGTGCAGCGAAGTCGTAATCGCCCGTCCTCCACCAGTTACGCAGCTGTACTGAGAGGCCCTGGCTGATTTACCACGTGCAGTATTGCTTACATACCGAAGCAATACCTCTTCCAAGTAGCGTTTGGAAAGCGAATCAAACTGCATTGTCATTCCTCGCATGCAACGTTGGTGACGTGCAAAAGCCTCCTCCTGACTCTGGATATAGATCTCAAAACTTTCTAGCTACCCCCCCCCATCCCCCATTAAAATGATGCTGCAGAGCACTGTACTTCATCATTTAGTTGTGTATGCTTCATGTGTTATCATCAATCCAAATGGTATAATTTTGTGGAAAGTCTGGTCTGCATGAAAACCAAACTTTTTCTAATTCGGTCAAGATGTGACCCATGCGCGTAGAACTCTACGCATATGAGAGCGCCCACTCATGCACACTCCAAAGAACACGACAACGGAACATTACGGCGACGAAATGGCGATAGCCTGCCGACGACTCGACTGCCAGTGCAGCAGACTTGTGCAACGCGCGACCGACACGAGCGAGAGTCGTGCACGTGCCCACGGCGTGACACGCACGACTCGCCCTGTATCGCTGGTGCTTGGACTGCTCAACAGTGTCTGCTGGTGCTTGGATTGCATCGGCTGCCGCCACGATACAGGACCGCCGGGTGGAGGCCACGTGAGAAACGGAGCAGCCGCCGACCAGGGCGGGCAGCACGGCGGATCCGAATTAAGCCGCCAAACGGTAGGTGCGGTATACGGTAATAAAAAATACAATAAAGATAAAAATAAATATAAAATAAGAATAAGAATATATAATAATATGATATATAATAAATATATATTATATATAATATAATAAAAATACATATAATATATAATATAAATAATAATAATAAATAAATATAAAACATATAAAATTAAGAAAAATACGGTAGGTGCGGAGAGGTGCAGGTCATACTTGTACTTGCAGACGGGTATCGAGGTAGTGCGGATGAAGACCGAACGAGCAGTAATGCACATCGGAGACCCGGTAACATCACGGGATGCACACGAAACACACAGTTAACTCACAGACCACATGAACAATGTACAACGAAACCCACAGTCAACACGATCACAATGGGGCAGCTAATCCTAGATTTTAGATTTGGTGCCGTCATTGAGCTCAGGGCAATGCTGAAGGCCTCCTTTCTTGTGCCTCTCTGCTTTTACCCAAACTCAAACGGTTAGGTGTGCTAGGCATGGCTGTTGTATTGCATGTCTATGAGGGGGAAAGTGCCCCTTCAATATTGCCCCCGCCCCCAGTAATTTTAGCTTCTAACATGGGAGCCTACGGAGTGTGCCCCCAAACAATTTGGGCCCGCCATTTCCTTCATAAACCCACCTCCACCCCCACCGCAACAAAAGTGTACAGACACCAACGCCCTTGATGCAGGGGACTATGCAGTAAGGGAGTCAGACATCCCTCAGAGGGGAATGCGCATTTACATTATAGTATCAATGCCTCCATTGATCATAACGGCACAGCCCCGTACCGAGCCTCTTCATTATAGTATCAATGCTTCCATTGATCATAACGCCACAGCCCCGTACTGCGCCTCTTCATTAGGCTACGTGTCCAGGTCAGCGCACCCTCTGTCGCCGTGTCGGGTGTCGGCACCACTGCAACTGCTGCCGACATCGGCGACAAGTGAGAAGCCGGCAGCGCTGCAACACTGCAGCACTGCAACACTGCAACGCGGCGGTGCCGTACCGATGTGGACATCTGGCAGCCCGGCCAATATGGCAGCCCGCCGATGGATGTGCGGCAGACGGCGCCCGTCCGCGCGCCAACTGTGTCGAGTGGAGCCCCGAGCGGGGTCGGAGCGCCAACTGTGTCGAGTGGGGCCCCGAACGGGGTCGGAGCGCCAACTGTGTCGAGTGGGGCCCCGAACGGGGTCGGAGCGCCAACTGTGTCGAGTGGAGCCCCGAACGGGGTCGGAGCGCCAACTGTGTCGAGTGGAGCCCCGAACGGGATCGGAGCGCCAACTGTGTCGAGTGGGGCCCCGAACGGGGTCGGAGCGCCAACTGTGTCGAGTGGGGCCCCGAACGGAGTCGGAGCTCCAACTGTGTCGAGTGGGGCCCCGAACGGGGTCGGAGCGCCAACTGTGTCGAGTGGAGCCCCGAACGGGGTCGGAGCTCCAACTGTGTCGAGTGGGGCCCCGAACGGGGTCGGAGCTCCAACTGTGTCGAGTGGGGCCCCGAACGGGGTCGGAGCTCCAACTGTGTCGAGTGGGGCCCCGAACGGGGTCGGAGCGCCAACTGTGTCGAGTGGGGCCCCGAACGGAGTCGGAGCTCCAACTGTGTCGAGTGGAGCCCCGAACGGGGTCGGAGCGCCAACTGTGTCGAGTGGAGCCCCGAACGGGGTCGGAGCGCCAACTGTGTCGAGTGGAGCCCCGAACGGGATCGGAGCGCCAACTGTGTCGAGTGGGGCCCCGAACGGGGTCGGAGCGCCAACTGTGTCGAGTGGAGCCCCGAACGGGGTCGGAGCGCCAACTGTGTCGAGTGGAGCCCCGAACGGGATCGGAGCGCCAACTGTGTCGAGTGGAGCCCCGAACGGGGTCGGAGCGCCAACTGTGTCGAGTGGAGCCCCGAACGGGGTCGGAGCGCCAACTGTGTCGAGTGGAGCCCCGAACGGGGTCGGAGCGCCAACTGTGTCGAGTGGAGCCCCGAACGGGGTCGGAGCGCCAACTGTGTCGAGTGGAGCCCCGAACGGGGTCGGAGCGCCAACTGTGTCGAGTGGAGCCTCGAACGGGATCGGAGCGCCAACTGTGTCGAGTGGGGCCCCGAACGGGGTCGGAGCGCCAACTGTGTCGAGTGGGGCCCCGAACGGGGTCGGGCGCCAACTGTATCGAGTGGGGCCCCGAACGGGGTCGGAGCGCCAACTGTGTCGAGTGGGGCCCCGAACGGGGTCGGAGCGCCAACTGTGTCGAGTGGAGCCCCGAACGGGGTCTGAGCGCCAACTGTGTCGAGTGGAGCCCCGAACGGGGTCGGAGCGCCAACTGTGTCGAGTGGGGCCCCGAACGGGGTCGGAGCGCCAATTGTGTCGAGTGGGGCCCCGAACGAGGTCGGAGCGCCAACTGTGTCGAGTGGAGCCCCGAACGGGGTCGGAGCGCCAACTGTGTCGAGCGGAGCCCCGAACGGGGTCGGAGCGCCAACTGTGTCGAGTGGGGCCCCGAACGGGGTCGGAGCGCCAATTGTGTCGAGTGGGGCCCCGAACGGGGTCGAAGCGCCAATTGTGTCGAGTGGGGCCCCGAACGGGGTCGAAGCGCCTGTTGGAAGGCGATTGCTGGTTGACATGTCGAACAGTCAGTTGGTTGGCTTGTCCTGCTCTTTTTGTCGACCTGTTCGCCTGCTTGTCTGCACATGGGCCCGGTCGTGCGTTTGTCCGTCACCGCCACTCACTCTCTGGCTGTGATTACATCTGACCTGATGTGATCACACCACATCCTCCGCCTCCGTAAATGGTTTGGAAAATGTCTGTCCGTCCAAGAGAACGCACGTCCGTCCGGCAATGTCTGATTTGTCTGTCTGACTGTCCGTGGGTTTTGTGTACGGGATGGATGTGCTTCCCTCCGTCCATTTTCCGCCCCTGAGTTCGCTCGACCCTCTGTCTGTCTCCTCCCTCCCATTCGCTCGTCTCTGCGCCCGTTCGCCGTCCTGTTTGCCCCTCCCCCAGTTCGGGGGAGTGTGTGTGCAGCCGACGCCCGCTATGGCCGGTCCGGTGGTGTGCAGGCGGCACCACCGCTCGCCAGGCCGACGCGCCAACAGTACCCACCACCCGCTATGGCCGGTCCGATGGTGTGCAGGCGGCACCACCGCTCGCCAGGCCGACGCGCCAACAGTACCCACCGCCCGCTATGGCCGGTCACTCACTCGCCGGCCCGACACAGCTTTCACCCGCAGTCGTGTCACAACGCCGCTAAGGGCCACCGGCCGGCCGCCGCCGCCGTCAGACGCGACCGTATTGTCGCGCCGGCGCGCCGCCATCTGTCATCGCCGCAGTCGACGAATGCGGCGCTATTTAGCCGGCAGATAACCGGGCCGACGGTCGCGCCGACGCCTACGACCGGCGACCTTGGCGCGGCGGCGCCGCCGCCGACAGGTCAGGTCGTCTCCCTGCCGGCCCGTTTTTGTCGACGGTCGCTTGTGCCTGTCATCCTTCCTCCGAGTTGGTAGCTGGGAAGGTGAGAATCAGAGCGGGGAAACGGTCCGGTCCGCCTTGCATCTATTACCTGTAAAAAGATGCATCGCTTTCATGTTAGTGTTTTGGCTACCCACTGTAAAATGATGAAATTAACGACATGGCATGATGAAACTGGCAATATGTCATGATGAAACTGGCAACATGACACCATGAAACTGATAACGTGACATGATGCAACTGACAGCATGACATAATGGAACTGATAAGATGACATAAAGAATTTGACAGCATGACATGAGGCATGAGGAACTGCGCAGCTGACAGCATGGCATGAGGAAAACGACATGACTGACATGACTGTAACATGATGAAAATAACGAAGTATTTGACTCATCATACTGCCGATGGCTACGGATGTTACTTGCTTGAGTTTTTAGAAGGGTACTTACGTACGTAAGTACCCCTCTAGAGTTTTTAGAGGGGTACGTACGCTACAATTTCGATTTGGCGTTCACGGCGCCTTCTAGACCAGCGTGGAGTTCTACGGAGTTGATTGCCTAATCTCTGACAGTATCGTAGCTAATACACGCATTGCTCTCCTGTGGACACCACACAATGTCGCTCTCGGCTATGGTTATCTGAGAGTGAGGAAAAATGGAGAAATATGTCAGAAGCCAGTCTGAAGTTCACTCTTTGCATTGAACACACAGTCGAAGTGTTATTCAGGTTCCGGAAAAGTAGGATCTGTATCGTTATGCCCGTCACTCTGTTACTACACCAATGTAGTATGCATGTGCAGTGGTTGCCCATACATTATTCCTGCATGGGTATATTCCTCAATTCCTTGCCAACCCATGACAGCGATACAGCGCCCGTCCCCATAACAACATACAGAGCCCGTCCCCGTAATAACGATGCAGCGCCCGTCCCCATGACAACGATACAACGCCCGTCCCCATGACAATACAACGCCCGTCCCCATGACAACGATACAGCGCCCGTTGCGATGACAACGATACGACGGCCGTCCCCATGAAAACGATTCAGCGCCCTTCCCTATGTCAAGGTGCAGTGTCCGAGCGCTTGCATCGAATCAAACTATTGCATCATGCGATCTAATTTCGGAAATAGACCCTCAGTTAGCTGTAAATTAAATATGCATTCTGGAGATCCGACAAGATGGACGGGAGCGCCTAACAATAAAAACAATAAATTGGCTTCTTTCCAACGGCCACACGCGGTACTAACCATGGCTTGGCTGCCCTCGCTTTGTTCGAGAGACACCAAGTGGAGGGCGTCGCTCTGGTGTGGGCTGCTGACCAAGCTATGCAACTGTGGTGTGGCTTGTTAAAGAAGCACTGCAGCCCTTGTGATGTGCGCCATTTTTGTGGTATGTGTTCCGCGCCACCTAAGGCTCTATTTTAGTGAATTCTGATGTTCAAACAAACGCATATCGACACCTTAGTTTAATTGTCGCTTCAGGTAAAGTAATCACATTGAACACACTTGCCCTACTCAGGACAAGCCCTAACGGAGAAAAACACTTTGCGAGTGAGCTGAATAGTAGCGTAATGCATATCTGAACATCGAGGTCCGTGCAATGCAATCAGCAGTAGACCCTTACCGGCTTACCAGCACGGGGCTGATTGCCAGCAGGCGTCCGCGAAACTCGGCCTAGAAGTCCATTCAGGCGTGGACTGCACGTGTCTTGTCTGCTTCGCGTGTGCTCCCATCGATTCCCCCAGCGAGCGTCTGCTTTGTGTGTGTGCTGCTAACAAAGCCCTGTGTCGGTTGCCGAAAAGTTGTCCGATGCCATTTAGAAGCCGGCGCGGTGGCGAATCGACAAACACCTTTGCTGCTCCAAGTTCTTACCGTAGCTGGTGGCTGGCCTTTCATCTCGGTGGTGTAAAAAGCTGCAACTGGCCGGTATGTGGCAGGTTAGCACTTCGACGGCTATCTTTTTACTACAGATTGCTGCCGACGGAAGGGGAGGGGTCGCCTTGGTGTAGACATGATTAAACATAATACAAACACTGGGTTGAGTTTTCGTTCAAATATCATGCCCAAGATATCATGGTTGATATTCCAACATAGAATCTCTCCATGAGCTTCAGCTGTAGCATTCACCTGTAGATTTGGCAGCCTGTCGACAATCTGCATCTCTAAATTGTGGCACGACCGTGGCTGCGCAAGAAAACGGATGGTTCTGCAAACCGCCCATTGGTTTTAGCACATGTATGCAGACATCTGTCACGGTGAAAACAAACAAAAATTCGGAGCAAACAAAAATTACGTCAGTAGCACTGAATACTGAAAGTTCCCGAAAACAGCAACGGATACAAGTTACACGCATTTCAGGAATGTATTCACATAGCAACTCCATAGATACATCAAGGTGAAGAGAATTTGGCGATATTTTGTCTCTGGTCACTGAGCTTTCATATATCGGTCAGCTAGGATGACAGAGGACATGCTCCATTTGGTCCCCAGTGGGGACCAAATGGAAAAGTGGAAAAGTGTCTAAAGCGAAGTGGGGACTCCCCACTTCGCTTTAGACACTTTTCCGCCCGATTATTTACTGACTGCATGACGATATGGCACGTCTCTGCTTTTGCGGTCTTCGCCGCCATCAATATGCACTTCTTCAAGTCCGGGATGGTTTTGGGGCCCTTTGGGCAAGCGTGGGATTTCAAAACAACCCACAGAAAGAAAGCAAGTGGCTTAAGTCGGGTGGGTGTGCTGGCCAGCTGTGCTTTTCGATGAGGTAATTCTCCTTCGAAGTAGCTCTCTGGGCCACTCCCTGATCCCTTAGCCACATACGCTGCCGTACCGCCTTGCTGGAGCCGTTGGCGTACCACGTCTTCACTGTAAGTTACGGTATACGGTACTTATATACGGTACTTTCTTGCTGGAGCCGTTGGCGTACCACGTCTTCACTGTAAGTTACGGTATACGGTACTTATATACGGTACTTTCTTGCTGGAGCCGTTGGCGTACCACGTCTTCACTGTAAGTTACGGTATACGGTACTTATATACGGTACTTTCTTGCTGGAGCCGTTGGCATACCACGTCTTCACTGTAAGTTACGGTATACGGTACTTATATACGGTACTTTCTTGCTGGAGCCGTTGGCGTACCACGTCTTCACTGTAAGTTACGGTATACGGTACTTATATACGGTACTTTCTTCCTGGAGCCGTTGGCGTACCACGTCTTCACTGTAAGTTACGGTATACGGTACTTATATACGGTACTTTCTTGCTGGAGCCGTTGGCGTACCACGTCTTCACTGTAAGTTACGGTATACGGTACTTATATACGGTACTTTCTTGCTGGAGCCGTTGGCGTACCACGTCTTCACTGTAAGTTACGGTATACGGTACTTATATACGGTACTTTCTTGCTGGAGCCGTTGGCGTACTACGTCTTCACTGTAAGTTACGGTATACGGTACTTATATACGGTACTTTCTTCCGAGACGCCCAAAACTTGGCAAGGACGGCCCTGTACCGCTCGGCCGTCACAGTCAGTAAGGACGGCCTTGTACCGCTCGGCCGTCACAGTCAGTAAGGACGGCCCTGTACCGCTGTACCGTCACAGTCAGTAAGGACGGCCTTGTACCGCTCGGCCGTCACAGTCAGTAAGGACGGCCCTGTACCGCTGTACCGTCACAGTCAGTAAGGACGGCCCTGTACCGCTCGGCCGTCACAGTCAGTAAGGACGGCCCTATACCGCTGTACCGTCACAGTCAGTAAGGACGGCCCTGTACCGCTCGGCCGTCACACTCAGTAAGGACGGCCCCGTACCGATCGGCCGTCACAGTCAGTAGGGACGGCCCTGTACCGCTGTACCGTCACAGTCAGTAAGGACGGCTCTGTACCGCTCGGCCGTCACAGTCAGTAGGGACGGCCCTGTACCGCTCGACAGTCACAGTCAGTAAGGACGGCCCTGTACCGCTCGGCAGTCACAGTCAGTAAGGACGGCCCCGTACCGCTGTACCGTCACAGTCAGTAAGGACGGCCCTGTACCGCTCGGCCGTCACAGTCAGTAAGGACGGCTCTGTACCGCTGTACCGTCACAGTCAGTAAGGACGGCCCTGTACCACTGTACCGTCACAGTCAGTAAGGACGGCTCTGTACCGCTCGGCCGTCACAGTCAGTAGGGACGGCCCTGTACCGCTCGACAGTCACAGTCAGTAAGGACGGCCCTGTACCACTCGGCCGTCACAGTCAGTAAGGACGACCCTGTACCGCTCGGCCGTCATCAGTAAGGACGGCCCTGTACCGCTCGGCCGTCACATAGTAAGGAGGCCCTACCCTACCGTCACAGTCAGTAAGGACGGCCCTGTACCGCTGTACCGTCACAGTCAGTAAGGACGGCCCTGTACCGCTGTACCGTCACAGTCAGTAAGGACGGCCCTGTACCGCTGTACCGTCACAGTCAGTAAGGACGGCCCTGTACCGCTCGGCCGTCACGGTCAGTGTAGTCCCAGCGCTCGTCCCTGAGCCAGAAGGGCTCCGCGAAGTCTCGGCTGCTGATAGCGCACCGGACCGTGCACTGTTCACTATGCAGTGGCGCCTCATTGACCTCATCTGCAACTTCGACAGATCAATGCGGTGGCTGTTGACGCTATCGTATAAATGAAAGGTTTTTCATCGTTAAACACAATCTGGTCGGTGTAAGGCGAATGTGTTCGT
Organism: Imbricaverruca yamaguchii; assembly: GCA_034440575.1. Classification (NCBI taxonomy): domain Eukaryota; kingdom Metazoa; phylum Arthropoda; class Thecostraca; family Neoverrucidae; genus Imbricaverruca; species Imbricaverruca yamaguchii. The sequence goes on from JAOTOL010001657.1 coordinate 3,407,892, forward strand.
TGTAGGCTTTTGCTTTTGCCTGAGAAGTGCAAGTGGAATGCTTGCAATTTTGAATGGCAAAATGAGAGTAGTTGTAATTGATTCGTTGCGATATCGCAGAATGGACATGCTATATTTTGTATCGACAGCAATCTTTACATGAATCTGAACAGCGAATTTAAACTGGACTTAATTTGCTGATTTTAGGCTCGGCTTTCCGTTGGGTTCGGTGAAGTGAAGCGTCTATTGTAGGCACGTGACTGATATCCTAGGTTGACTGATTTCGGGCGGTATATCCTAGCAAAGTGGAGGGTTCGGTCATGGTACCACCCGCATGCGTAGTTTCCTTCATTTCCCATCATTTCCTATCATCGAATCATCATTTTCGATCCAACTGGGCAAGTTGTGTCTACTTGCTGACCAAACTTTTCCAAAATGATATCATTTGAATTGATGATGCAGTGCAAGCCAATGCATCCAGGACTGAATGATACAGTGAAGCCCCTTCAGATGCATGCAATTGGGAACGAAAAAAACAATTATTATAATGGGCTTTTAGTCTTCGCATCAGTAGCATGCTTGCTTGAATAATCCATCTTAGTATGCCATGTGTAAAGGTGGCATGTCCAATGGTAAACACAATCTTAAGAGGAGTCTTCAGCTCCACTATGTTCTGGCCGACAACGCAGAAATACCATGTTCATAACTCCAAACAAATCTGATATTGATTCATATGAGATACTGAGCTCCCATTGAGTATTTTACGTCCCATCTAAGTTAAATTTAATGAGGTCATAAAATATAAGGCAGATGTTAGGTGGAAGAAACTGGTCTGAGCGCAAGGGCAACAATTTGAATAGGCTAAATTCGACCAGACTTCTCCATCTGTCAGTATATTACGTTATTTTACGTTGATAAAGTGGGGCGGTGTTATACTTTATGCGAACTGAGGTACTGACCTCGACTCACACGATAGTGTAAATCATGGGCATCTTTGAGGATTTCAAAGCAAAACGTCAAAGTACAAGTGCCATGGAAAATATGTGAAGAGGAGAAAATCAAATCCATAGAAGTTGAGGCGACAAAAGTCGAATGCATTTCGATAACAAGGATACAGTCGGAAGGCAGAAAAGTCAAACGCACTAAAAGTGGAAACGATAAAAATCGAAGAGATCAAGGTGAAAAAGGACAAGAATATCGATGGCATGAAAGTCGAAGGGGCAATAGTCGAATGGGAAAAGGAAATGCAAGTTCGATGAATCACCAAATGACTAGCCTCGCCAGATTTCGACGGTCGAGTCCCTGATTCACAGTAACGCCAATCGAAGTGATGCTGAGGAAGTGGCTGCAGAGCCTGCCGACTGGCGACACAACAGAGACCACACGCGTCACGTAAGACGAAAGTCAGAGGGGATTTCGCACCCGTATCTCGTCTGTCGGCAGATATTCACAGCACATCCTACGTGCTTCGCTCCATGGACTATGTTGCCGATGTTGCAGCTGCAACCACCCTGGATCATATCGTATCGGAGCTTCCAGAGACTGCTGCGTAGCAATGCGACACCGTAAACGAAAAGAGGAAGCTTTGCGTCTCGGAAGCGTCAGCAACACCGGTGTTTGACGATCTCAGAGAGAGAGAGAGAAATAGAAAGAAATATAATATTTCAAAGGAATCAGAAGGAGAGGCCAATTGTTGCGTGACCGATGCCAGGATCCGATGACCACGTCGAACATCGATGACCATACCTCAATGTCTCAGGGTACGCGATGAGGAAGACAAAGGCGGCCTCATCTTGCCCATCTCGATCTACCTCTACCTCAGTCGTCAGCGGTCTTGCCGGACGCCGATTCCTTCGGCATCGCCGTGCTTCGGGAGGTCAAAGAAGGAAAGCAGTGCAAACCGGGCGCCGTTCGTGCACAGCTCGACCGGACCGTGACTGTCAGTATTCCGCACGTTTGCACATCGTACTATGTAAAGACTGTCTGTGATGTGTGTTCAGCAGGACGCCGATGATGAACTTGGTCAGTTCGTCAAACACTGGTGGAACGTTGAATTGTTCGGCGCGGTGCAAACGTTGCGCGATGGCCGGTGGTCGCTGAAAGTCCTGGAGGAAACCACCGAACAGGCCG